>JAYJMB010002709.1:0-14955 GCA_036873735.1 Pouteria campechiana
CCTTACTCACACTACTACAGAAAATTAGATTGGAGCAAGGTTCTAAATTTGGGTGCCCACGACAGCACCACCAGTCAACTACTCACAGAGTAGGGAAGATTGATGATTTAAATGATCAAAAGCTTTTTTGCTAGCTGGGGCCACAAATGACAGATTTTGTTGATTATGACATGCTCCAAGGTGCTAGCTGGTAAGCACAGGCAAGAGCAATCTTAACCATGAGATACGTTGCTCGAAGCCCTTATAGATACATACCCTTGTCGGAACTTATCATGATTTATGAATCTGGTCAATAGTTGTTTTTCCATTGAATCTAAAGTGTTGAATGTCTCTTTCCTTGAAGTTTCCCGAAGCCTATTGGATGTAAGGAACTCAACAATACCAGTTAGGTTTTGGTTTAAAACCACCTGTACTGGAGATTCGTAGTTTTGGAGGCTTATGTGAGATACTGTATGCTATAAATGCATTTTTTTTTCCTTGATGCAAATTAGTTATTCACATTCCCTAACTATAAAAAAGTTCAACTATATCTTAGAGGAAGAGGGGTGAAATGAAAAGAACATAAAAATAAACTAAAATAACATAAATTATGAAAGCAACAGAAACAAGGTCGTAGTTTTAGAACTTGGGGAGTATTTTATGTGCATCCCAGGGTTTTCATTTCAAGTTCTCTGAAGGTCAAGAATCTCTTAATAATTTTTTATTTTATTTTATTTACTGCACTTGGTTATTTACCTGTCAATGCAATGTTGGCTAGGCAATTCCCCAGTTCTTAAAGAAAAGGAATGAAAATGGTTTAATTTGAATATGTCGCTTGCTTTAAGAAAATTATTTGATAGTTCGTGTAATAAGCTAGGTAGTCGGTAAAAAAAATCTATATAACAGTTGCAATGAACTAAGTACCTGATCTATATAAGCCACACAAACAAATTGAATAAATCATATTAGTGTCAAAAGTGCTACATTGGTTAGAGGCTTGAAGTATATCTGAGTTATATTTTATACATGTGGAAGGAAACCACCTAATTTGTTTAGTTATTTTTGAGTAAAATCAACCCTTTTTACATGGTATGAAAGCCAAACTTAAGCCCATTCAATTTTTATTATGTGATGCCATATTAGGGAGTCCTAAATTAACTAATAACTTTGAGGATTAATTCCTCCTTTGTTTCTCTTTCTTTTTATTTGAACAGCCTCTCTTTAGGGCCTATTCGTTTAGATAAAACAGAATAAATTGTAAAATATAAAAATAATATTAATTATAAAGTGAATAGAGTTAAAAGAGATAAGTGTATAATGATTAGAAAGATAGGTAATAATAGAAAAAATATGATTATTTAAGGGAATATATGTCAAATTAAGGCTTGAAAAACATATTTTTCATGGAGTCATTCCCATTCCATTCCATCTAATCGGCCTGAATACTTGATCTAACTACAGGATTGGAGGCTAAGCCTTTTGTATGTCAAAAGATCAACTTTAGAGAAGTTACGACAACCTATGACTGAGTTGAAGTGGACTTCAGTGCCTCTTAAATCTTAGCAGCAGCAATCACAGTTTTATTTTTTTCATTGAAGAGAAGAAATGTTCGCGCCTCGAACTACACAACAATTTCCGGATACTACTTTACCCGTGCATTGAATTGGTGGGCTGTCACCGAAAACCATAAGTAACTGGCAAATGCTTTGATTCCCAAGTTTTAGTTCATTCATTATAAAGCGAAATAATTAGTGTAATGAAATCTACCAAAAAACACACGGATTAGACCAACTTACCTTGATGATGATTTGCAGGTGGTGGCGATGGATTGGTTTGATTTTAAACCATGGTGGAAGAAGACCAATAAGTGGACACTGTCAATTATTTTTCTCTGCAATGAAAATAAAAGTAGGTAGATGTGCATACATTACAAGGTCCAACTGAACAGCATCGCCAGCATCTCTCTGAAATGAACATGAAAATAGATACGTGATGGTCGGGAGTTTCGTGTTTTTGCTGTCGGTTACAATGCAGTGGTTGTGGTGAAAATGCTTCATTTGAAGTTCACAAGGATGTATTTACAAAATCTAATTCATTTATCATTGTTGATACTGCTTATTTAGTTAATATTTAAAATATTATTTCAATTTATGACTTCAGTAAACTACAAAATTTATCTCATTTAAGAATGAACGTACATACGTTAAAATTCTCCTTTTGTTTGCTGCTAGCTAGCTTAAGTATACTTTAATTGACGTCTTTAATCTTAACTGAAAATTTTGCACAAAATATAGTAAATGAATTGGATTTTATAAATATATTATCATGGACCTCAAAATAAGCATTTTCACTAGCACAATTACGATGAAAAAGGTTTTTATGTGATCATAACCCTTGATACAGGAATTCTTTTAACCTTTCTTCTTCTTTTTTTATTTTCTTTGTTGTGTGTGGCTACTTTGCAGCCTAGGCTGCTTCTCTGCATCCAAACACAATCTTTCATGGACGCTGCTTCAGGTGCTTCCCACCCCAACGTCATCTTTTCTGAACTATAAAATATGGAACTGGAGCATAATTTGCCTTACACAAACAATTAGATATACGTTTGTGGCATGGAAGCACATCCTTTCTGACCTTGAATTCTCACACTTTGACGCTTCAAAACATGGTCGCGGAACGGGCATTTATTTCCATCAAACAGCTAGGAAATTTGGCGGTGCATATCAAACCTTAAAGAGACCGAAAAAACAATGCAGCCCAAGTATGAAATTGGTACGCAAGTGGCCTTCTTGCCCTTGAATGATTATTGGTTGACTTTCGTTTTTGGCGAGTTTCCTCTTTTAATGTCGGTCGGGTGGCGTTAATGCCCAAGCTAGCCAACCACAACATGGGTTACACCTCCCTTAATTAGAGCCGTGCCTTGATGGGAAGAGGTCCAAGTGTACTCCTTTATATCATCATCTTGCGAAGTGGTCCACATTGTTATTGCACATTCAAACCTGCGAAAACAACATACACATGCTATGTTCAAAGAGAGCTGGCGTTGAATATTTGTACCAGATCATTTAGGAAGTGCTTCACATCTTGATTGCACATGTTAAGTCATTCACTATAGGAAAGCTGGGTTTCTGTGATGCTTCTGAATCACCTCGATACGTTATAGAAAATTAGAAATACGCTTCTCTATATAAATCATACTGCAGTACAATTGAAATAAGTATTCTCAGACTATTCATTGAGATATAATTTTCTGCAATCAAGATTTCCACAACTTAGTCATATATCCCTATTTTCTTATGGTGCTAAACTGTGAGTAATGCGTACGCCTTTTTAACTAAAAGTAGGTGAGCAATATTACCTACCCATTTTTTCATGATAAGCATTTTTTTCCTGCCATCAAGATTTCTTCTATTTACTCACCCATTTTGTTATGGTGATCCGTACACATTTTTTCCACGGTTTAGCTGAAAGCATTTTTTTTTTTTTTTTCATGGTTAAGCATTGTGAGAGACGAGCTACTTGTATCACGTTTGTCACTATAGATCAAGACTATTGCCCGCGTTAGAACTTAGAAGAAAATGCCAATATACCCCAAAACGATAGTCGATGGATGAATGTGATAGGTTTAACTTCTTCGATAAAGTAAGTAAAGGTGGGACCAACCGCTGCAGACTTTTCCCCATTTTAAAATAAGCCATATACAAATGCTAAACTTCGGTAAAAGTTTGGATGATAAATGGCATTAAAGCACTCAAATACTCAATACTTGCAGTTAAGCTAACAGAGATCTCCAAGTTACTTAAATATTGAAATAAAGAAAAGGTTGCTTGTGTAAATCTAAAAGTTTGACAATTAATTTCGCATACATACCCTTGAAATTTGTAATAACGTGCATATATAATTTACGTTGGTGCTAATGTGCGTCAATTGCTTTTTGGCAACAATTTCAACTTTTGCCAGCATCAAAAGTTGTTTTCCGCGTACATGAAATCAGCTACATGAATTGAATTCTTTTCTGCTATTTCTATTGATATTAAATAATATAGTTGTTCAGTTTAAGTATTTTCATATTTTTTAATTATTTTTAACAATATTTTAAAGCCTTCTTCTAGTTCTTTAATAATCTTTAATTTGGATAAATTCATTTCTAGTTTCCAATCTTTGTTTTACATGACCAAGCCACCTATCTAAATTTTCTCATTTCATTACCTACTAGTTCTACCTAATAATGTCAACCTTTTTAAAAGATAAAAATATCTTTAATTTAAATATTATTTTTGTATCTAAGAAAAAAGGAGCCCACTTATTAGTTTAGATCCATCCTTCCATCCAACTTTGTTATATATAATTTATTTTATACTAAATTTTAACAAAATTAAAGATATAAACACCCCAACCCAAATATAATCACTTAGATGCTTTAACTATTAAAAGTATTTATTGATGTAATCCACCCACTCATTTTTCAAATTATATGATATATTTAGTGACAATGTTTAAAACAATTTGAATTAATATTGTATAAACCTAAAATGGCAATTGGGCCCCACCTAGTTGTTTAGTTATAAAGAGAATTTTTATACCCCCATTAACACGTCTATATTGTTTATTGATACAATGTTGGTTGTGTAATATTTGAGATGCTTTTAAAATATTCCTCAAACCTTAGGACTGAGAATGTAAAATAAAAGATTACACTACCACAAATATCGCATCTAGCGACAAATTGATTTGGTGTTAAAAACCTATATTTCTTTACCTTAACTTGTTAACAATGAAATAAAATAATTTTTCACAATTAGTTCGCTTAGCGATTTTTTTAGGATGGTCGCTGAAATGTACTCTTTAGTAATAGAAACATTGTTGTTGAATGATCTTTATCAACTATTTTTTTATTTGTTTACAATAAGATAATGGTCAAATGAGCTTTAAATACCAAATCCATTTTGGGTACTAATGTTGGTAACTATACCTAGCTTTTCAATGCAGCAATATGAAATATTGGGAAATCCCAAGAGCCTTAGTGTAAATTATCCTATTGCAATTTTCATGAAATTTATCCCATTTCTTTGAAAAAAATACAATTTCGAAAATTTGTATGAGTAATGCATGGGAAATACATTTAAAACTGGCGAATTATGTCATGTATTGTAAATTCTCTCTAGGTCTAATTTTTGAAGAACCCATGTTTTTGACTTCAAAATGTATTGCACTTAAGTTTGGGTACATTTGCTTGGCTAGATCCCTTGCTCAAAATCAATATCTAGTCAGGTTTCCTCAGGCGATTATTTTTCAGTCAATGGCAAAGCCTTGTTCAAGAGGGGGTGGGTAATATCCCTCACAAATTTTAAAATATTAACGAATTTGTAATTTTGCAGAGAATTGTCTCGTTCAAATGAAATAATAAAAATAAAGAGCAAATATATATCATAACTCGTATTATTAAAATATTTTATTATTAATATCATGGCTCATTTTATAAACAATCTAGATATTACACCATCCTTCATTGTGTTTGCATGCACAATAGATGCACTATTTCAACTTTCATAGGGCAGCCGAGGAGGCAGTCCTTTAGAGACACCACTCTTTTCGGAATCTTTCTTGTATTTTGTCCTCTTTCATAATTAATCTTTTATGATTCCCTTTTATTATAGCTAGCATGATAGAGAAAGGGCAAGGATATTCAAATATTTTTTTCCTTTTTTCTATGTTATCTTTTTTTCTCATTTTTATTACTTAATTTAGTAAGGCCTAATTATTTTTTTTTCTGTTTTTAATTATTTGACTAAAAGAATCTTCAATTTCATGCATGTTATTTAATTTTTTTAAGTTAAGTTTAAGGTAATTTGTACAAATGCTCTTGAATTTCAATGACATTGTACTTGTCATTGCATAATTTTGCCTCTTGCAAGTGTACCCCTGAACTTATATATGTTGTTTATGTATACCCCCAGTGTCATAGTCCATCAACCTAGGACCATTGAATACATTATGAAAGTTAATTCTATATCAAATGGACTAAAATACCTCCAAAAACCCATCAACCCTATTCTTCTTTAAATGTCATTTTTTACCTCCAAACCTCAGAAGCCCATCAATGCAATCCTTCAATATTCTCTATAATCTCAACTCCTTAACCTACAGCCTACAACCTTAAAGGAAAAGATCGAATAGAATGCGTTCTATTTTAGTTAAAATAGAAAAATGGGTATTGTTGTTATTTCAAATTGAAAATAGGTTTTTATCATGTGAGAGCATGTATCTAATTAATAGTAGATATCATATTTGAAGTGCTTATATTTATGATCACTTCCTTCTAAGCTATAGATCATTAAATTTTACATATGATTGAAAAAATGTTATTTAGTAAAATTTTTATTTATCATAAAATGAAAATTTTAGTTGTTATTATAAGGTAATGCATTTGAAAAGAGATTTTTTTATTTTAATGACATGAAAAATTAGATTTAACCTCCTTAAACATCTACTAACATTAATTTTAAAAATATAAATTTTAAGTATTTTTTTTAAAAATTAATTATTATTATATACATATTTAATCAAGTTTAATAAGGTTTAATGAGGTTTAATAGGGTCTAATGGCATCTAATGACGTCTAATAGGCTTTTTGTTGGACTCTTACAAGCTTTAACAGACTCATGTAATGGCATCTAACATGATCTAATAAACTTTAATAGCATTTAATGATGTTTAATAGCGTATAATGGGCTCTAGGCCTCCATTCAAATTAAGCCTGAATATATATAAAATGTATTTAAGGCAATTATAATAACTAAAATTTATTTTAAATATAAATATTTTATCACAATATTCATTTATAAATAATTATACTTAGTTGACAGAAATGATATTTAAGTCTTTCTAATAATGTCTAATGACATTTAATAGACTTTAACACCGTCTAATGAAATCTAATGAGAGTTAATGAGGTTTAATGATGTTTAATAGTGTCTAATAACATCTAATGATATATAATGACATCTAACAGGCTTTTTATTGGACTTTAACAAGCTTTAACTAGCCCATCTAATGAGCTTTAACAGAACCTAATAGCCTTTAAAAGCATTTAATGACATTTAATGGGCTCTGAGCCCAATCAAATTGGGCTTGAATAAACATAAAATATTTTTAAGCCAATTCTAATGACTAAAATTTATATTTAATAAAATATTTTTTTCATAATATTCATTTCTAAATAATTATACATAATACTTACAAATATTAGTTGATAGAAATGACTTTTCAATAATGTCTAATGGCGTTTAATGGGCTTTAACACCATTTAACATGAGTTAATGTGAGTATTTTGGGATAGTGAGTATCCCAAGATTCTTTATGTGAGGATTGAATAAATGTTAGTATTAATGGAATGGTAAGCATTCCATGGTATAAAAAGACGATAAGATATGTAGATGCTTGTAAGGCATTAATGGATAAGTTGTCCCCGAATGGAATAGATATGATATGAGTTTATAGTGACTTAGAAGTGAAGTGTCTGAAAGGCATGATTGAGATATTGGTTAGAAAGTAGTATTAAAGTGTATTGTGCCAGAATGGCACTGTTTTGGTATGAATTATGTGTTGTACCAAAATGGCACTACTGTGATATGATTGCCTGCATGGCTTATGATACATTGATTATATGATTATGAACATATTGTTATTTTGCTATTATTTTATATTATGCCTACTTAGTGAGTTTGCTTAGACTCACACCTTCTTATTATATTTTTAGCTGAAAGGTCAAACAAGAGAGTTTAAGACAATGATTTTATTTTGCTTTATAGTAATTACAAATTGGAGTGTCTTGTATTGTATGTGTATTCATTTAAAATTGTATTAGTTGAACAAAAATGTATTATGAGTATGTATAATGTTGTAAAATGATTGGCATGTCATTATGTATTGTGGATGGATGTAAATTAATTCAGTTGTGTATTGCCATCATTGGGCTAAGTGAGTTCTGGGTTGTGGGTAAGTATTGGGATTTATGTTAATGTTTTATTATTGTTAAATGTGAATTTTATATGATTCATAAAAGTATGCATAGGTTTAAGTCCTACAAATACAGAGTAAACTATGCTAAAAGTTTTGGTAAAATTTCCCTTAGAAATAGGAAAATAGTAGGATTATGGGAAGACTTCCCTTAAGAAAAAGGGAAGTGGTAATGTCTCGTATTAGTCCAAGTGTGGCATGGTTGGAATACATAGGGTTGGGGTGCAGGGCATTACATTACTAAATTTATTTCTTTCACACAGAACTATTGTACATTCAGCCTATGTAAGAGGCATACTTATGTATAATTTCTATTGTTATTTGGGACAACAAGCAAGGGGCTTGCTGATTGTGTTGTTGATCATATGACAACAAGTAAGACTTGCTAGGTATTTGTACAAGTTTATTGGTAAGCTTAGAAACCAGCGGGTGTAAAGTTTATTAGTGAACTTGAAAATCTACAATTGTAAAGTTTATTGGTGAGCTTGAAAAATCAATAGGTATTTAGTGGAACCTAAGTGTAGCAAGAGAGGTTAACTTAGAGAGTGAAGTAAGTGTCATCCTTTGGCCGAACCACCATAAAAACCCTTATGTTTTGTGCTGTGTGATTTGTGCTCCATTTATTCTCAATACTTTGACTTTTAATTTGGAGAAATTTTTAGAAGCCAAATTCACCCCCTCCCTTCTTGAGCTACCATTCAAACTAGATCAACAATTGGTATTAAAGTTGGCTTTAATAGTTACTCTTGATAACTGGATATTTTAACTACTCAAAGTGATCCCTATGGCTAGCACATTCCACAATACCATTATTAAAGGACTGTGAACTTCTAGACCCATATATTTTGATGGTGCCAATTACGGGTATTAGAAGATGAGGATACATAACTTTCTGATAGCCTTTGACTACAAGCTATGGCAAATTATCAAAGATGAAAATGTTGTCCTACCCTTGGAGGATAAGTACATGGAAGAGGATATTGTATTGGTAGAAAGAGATGCCAAGGCAAAGAACTACCTTTACTATACATTGTTGCCATTCAAGTTTGAAAAAATATCCTCATGCAACTTTGCAAAAGAAATTTGGGACAAACTAAAATTCGCACATGAAGGTACTAACTAGGTCAAAGAGATCAAAATCAATTTGTAATTTAGGAGTATGTGTCCTTCCAAATGCAAGAATTAGAAACCATTTCAAAGACATTTGGGAGGTTTCAAAGAATAACAAACAAGTAATGAACTTGGGTGAGAAGTATGAAGAGCTCAAGATGGTGAAGAAGATCTTGAGATCTTCGCCAAGACAATGGATGGCAAAGGTCATAGCAATCTAGAAGGTAAAAGACCTGGACAAGGTGACTGTAAAAGAGCTCATGGGTTTACTCATGACCCATGAGGTAATGATGAAGCAAAAGGTTCTTGAAGAGCCAAAGGGAAACAAGACCATTGCTCCGAAAGCATAATCAAATGATGAATCTTAAAGTGAAGCTTCCATGAGTGTAGCTGAAGATGATAATGATATGGCAATGCTGAGAAAAATATATAAGGCCATGATCAAGAAAAATGATTGGAAGTAATTCCAAAAATTTAAGAAGTAAAGACAAGAAAAAAGAAGTCTCCAACTACTACAAATATGGCAATCTTGGCCACATGAGATTTGATTTCCAAGAACCAGATAAAAGGAAAGGGAAGTAACAGAACAAAAGTATATATCATATCTTGAAAAGAAAGATAATAACAATTACAGCAATAAGAAATTTGAGAAGAAAAAGAAGGCATTCTAGAAAGCATATTACAAGGAAATGCTAGTAAAAGTGATGAGGAATATGAAGCCCAATTCAACAAGCTTTAACCAAGGAGAGAAGACCAAAGAGAACATTACACTAGAATCAGCTTCATGGCCATCCATGAAGATAAAGTAGCTTCTAAACTTGAATCTTATAATTTTCTAGATGAATTAGAAAGTCTGTATGTTGATTTCAGGGCTTTAAAAGCCAAATATAAGGAGACAAAGAAGGAACTATTAAAAATGACCCACAAATGCTCCACATTGAAAGATGAAAACAGTTTTCTCAAGAATAAACTATCTACCATCAGTGAACTTGAGCAAGTCAAGGCAGAAAATAATGCCCTGAGAAAGATCTTGGCTTCCACCTTATTGTGAATGAAGCCTAAGAAGAAACGTGGACAACAACACAAGAAATTGAATTGTAATTATGGAAGAAATAAAGGACCAAATAATAAATGCTACTAAGTCTCCAAATTTCATATTAGTGGCACCTAAGAAGTAGTGGTACTAGAATTTGCTGCTACTAACCCCCCTGGACCCATTCTCAAATGGGTACAAAAGATTAAGCCTGACCTTATCATTGTAGGTGTGTCTATGAGCCACAAGAAGTAGCATGTGGTATATTAACAGTAATTACTTGAGGCATGCGATAGGGGAGAAAGAGCTATTCACTAATCTAAAAGAGAAAAATGGTGGAACAGTAACCTTCAAAGACAATGAGAAAGGTAGAGTGGTTGAGATTGGTAAGGTTGGTCAACCACATTCTACTGTTATTTCTAATATTTTCTAATTGAGGGATTAAAGAATAACCTTCTGAGTGTTAGCAAATTTTATGATAGTGGATACAAGGTTATGTTTGAATCTTATGTTTGTTCGATTTTAGATCATCTTGACTCGATTGTATTTCTAGGCAAGAGATACAAAAATGTGTATATAATAGACTTATGTGATATCCAAGCTAAGTATCTTATTAGTCGTGATGAGTCCTTACTATGGCATAGAAGATTAGGACATGCCAACAAAGACATGATCAAAAGGCTATATTGAAAAGATCTTAAAGTTAGCTCACTTAATTTGAAATTTGATAAAGGATAGTTGTGTGATGCTTGCATGAGAGGAAAGCAAGCAAAAGTGTCTTTCAAATAAAATAGAGAAGTGTACATAACTAAGCCTCTTTAGTTGCTACATATGGACTTAGTAGGACTAACAAGAACTAGGAGGCTTGGAGGAAAATATTATACATATGTTATTATTGATGACTATAGTAGATATACCTAGGTAATGTTTCTTGCATCTAAAAATAAGGCTTTTTTATTCTTTGATATATTTTCCAAGCATATGCAGAATGAATGAAGTTCTCATATTGTTGCCATTAAGAGTAATCATGGTGGAGAGTTTGAAAACCCCAAGTTCATAGCTTATTATAAAAATAATAGTATCTTTTGAACTTTCTCTGCACTAAGAACACCCCAGCAGAATGGAGTGGTTGAGAGGAATAATAGATCCTTGAAAGAGATGGAAAGACCATGTTGAGAGAGTACAACACGCCATAATATTTTGGGGTTAAAGCTATGAATAGCGCTTGTTTTGTTATTAATAGAATTCATACTAGGCCAATACTTAACAAAACTCTATTTGAGTTGCATCATGGCAAGAAGCCTAACATATCATAATTTCATACTTTTGGCTGCAAATGTTTCATTCTTAGCAATCGAAAAGGAAACCTTAGGAAATTTGATAGCAAATTTGATGAAAGGATATTCCTTGGCTATTTCATTGTTAGCAAGGCATTTAAAGTTTACAACTTGAATAGAAGATTTATAGAAGAGTCTATACATGTAAAATTTGATGAATTTACTAAATGTTCAAGGAAAATAAGTGATTTTAATGATGAAGCAATAGACTCACATCAAGTGTGGAGAAGCTGAACATGCAAGACAAATAGATACATCATCCATTAATAGAAATAACAAAGGATGAAGCAGACAAACAACTTGAATCGTCCACAACTAAGGTAAACAAGGGAGGTAACTCTTCTCTTCCTAGAGATTAAAGATTTATGCATGCTCATCCTGAAAACCAAGTAATTGGTGATGTGTTTGATAGAGTTAGGATTGGATCATCTTATCACCAAGTATCTAGTAGCTTTGCCTTTATTTCACAAATAGAGCCAACTTACATAGACTAAGCATTAGAAGATGAGAATTGGATTTTAGCTATGCAAGAAGAAATTAGGCAATTGAAGAAAAATGATATTTGGACCTTAGTTCCAAGACCTGACCATTAAGCTATTATAAGAACCAAATGGATCTTTAGGAACAAATTTGAATAATCTAGTTTAGTAGTGAGGAACAAGGCAAGGTTAGTAGCAAAGGGGTATTGTCGAGAAGAGTGAATAGATTTTGAGAAGTCATACACCCCTATTGTTAGGATAGAAGCCATTAAGATGTTGTTGTCATTTGCATCTTTTATGAACCATAAACTTTACCAAATGGATGTCAAATTTGCATTTTTGAATAGTTTCATTAATGAAGAAGTTTACATAGAATAAAGCCCTACGTTTGAAGACCCGCATGATCCTAACAATGTCTTCAAACTCAAGAAATCTCTTCATGGTTTGAAGCAGGTTCCAAGAGCATGGTATGAGAGTCTAATCAAATTTCTGATTGAGAAAGGATTCTCAAGGGGTAAAGTAGATACCACACTCTTCATTAAGCATGCCATAAATGAAATTCTTATTAAGAAGATTTATGTTGATGATATTGTACTTGGAGTTACAAATGAAAATCTTTATCAAGAATTTTCTAAGATAATGCAGGGAGAAGTCAAAATGAGCTTGATGGGGGAGTTAAACTTATTTTTGAAGAAGTTCAATCTTAAAGATGGAAGAATATTTGGAACTCCTATGAATACTTCCATCAAAATGGAGAAGGACAAAAAAGGTAAACCAGTTTGTCAAAAGCTTATACAAGCATGATAGGATCTATGTTGTATCTTAAGTCAAGTAGGCCAAATATCATTTTTTGTGTCTATATGTGTGCTAGGTTCCAGTAAAATCCTAGATAATCACATCTTGCTACTGTAAAAAGATCTTTAGATACCTTTTAGATACTCCAAACCTCAGTCTATAGTATCCAAAAGGTTCAGATTTTGAGTTAGTAGGGTACTCTAATGTTGATTTTGCTTGAAATAAGATGGATAGGAAGAGTACCCTAGGGATATGTCATAGGGATATGTCAGTTTCTTGGAAGCATAATCATATCATGGTTTTCCAAGAAGCAGAAGTCGGTTGCATTGTCAACTATAGAAGTTGAATATGTTGTAGCTGATAATTGTTGTGCAAATATTCTCTAGATGAAATAACAGCTGGGTGACTATTATCTTAAGCTTAGTTATACACCCATCATATGTGACAATACCAGTGCTATAAATCTAACTAAGAATCCAGTTATGCATTCTAGATCTAAGCATATAGAGATCAGGCATCATTTCATTATAGATCATGTCTAGAATCACAATGTTTCTTTAAAATTTGTACCAAGTTAGAACAAGTTAGCAAACATTTTCACTAAGCCTCTCCCTGAGGAAAGATTTTGTATGATTTGAAGGGAGCTAGGTATGATAGATTTACATACATAATGCCTACTTCATGATCATCACATTAAATTTATTCTTTCTATTGTATGATTTAAATGCTAGATGTTTATTGTAACACCCCCAATTATAGGGTGCTATATACTTATATTCCAAAAAAAAGTTTTACCAAAAATTTGGCAGAGTCTCCCCTAAAATATAAAGGTCAATACCTGTACATATAATTTCATACACGTCCATAATCCCTAGAATCATATAAACAATCTCAGAGCATGACAATAGACTAATTAAACATAAATCAACTCCATACAATCACAAATCAATATGTTAGCTCATACGCCATACCACAAACCTGAACCATAACCCTCATAAACACCAATTCTACCACAAATAAAAGAATAACAAATGAAATATAATTGTCATAACATCTCCTCTCATCCACAAATATGCCTAATTCCCTTCATAAGCACCAACCCTAGATTGGGCTTCTCTGTCCGTCCTAGCATCTAAAATCATAAAAGAAAATTAGAGTAAGTTCGAGCAAACTCAGTAAGTAGGAAATGCGAGATAAAATAATAAAATCAATTAAAATGCAACACAGCTCAAATCATGTCAATGCAACCATGCCCACATGCGAATGCAAGTTCATAAATATATATCATAAATATAAGCCATTAAGACGATTACATAGCGACTAAGGAAATCACATAACATAGCCACCATGTACTTATCATAACCAAAGCCACCACGGGCATACAATACATCCAAAGCCAACACTAGCATATAACATAACCAAAGCCACCACAAGCATACAATACATCCAAAGCTACCATGGGGATGTAACATAACCTAAGCCACCACAGGCAAAATATATAATCATAGCCACCATGAGCATAACATATAATCATGGGCATAACATATAATAATAGCCACCATGGGCATAACATATAATCATATATCCACATGCAATGCCACCTCCAAAAGCAACTCAAATCACATAGCCAAATCTAAATTCGCAAGATAACACATGAAAAGCTCTAATCATAATATATTATGCATGTGGTCAAATTAAAATCCTAAAGTGATTTCACAGAACTCAATTCGTAGTATAATAAAAATAAATACCATTCAATCTCTGTGCTCATATGCTAGTATACCCAAACATGGATCATTCATACATGAATTCGGGCGGAGTAAGGAATTCGCGCGGAGTATATGCTAGTAAGGAATACTCCTGTCGAAGTCGCGCGGAGTGTTGACGGCGAAGCCGCCGCCTGGCAGGAATCCGAACGCAAGTGAAGTCGCCATTAATCTAGAGAAAAGGAAGGGAATGCAAACAGCAATGACTGGAGATCCTGCCAAAAATACCAGAAGAGTGTAGTCAGTTTCAAAAAAAATGAAAATCTCTAAGATGCATTGGTGTGACTTTTCCTTAGAGATGAAGGGTGGGATGTTCACGTCGGGTTCACCATTTTGTTCGGATCGTTGGAGATCGATCGGATCGGGCACAGTAAATGATGAGGAAGAAACAAATGCAAATGGAATGACATGACCGGAATTGGTCGCCTTCGGAATGG
>JAYJMB010002710.1:0-14953 GCA_036873735.1 Pouteria campechiana
AAACAAATAAGTCCTCACCTTTAATGAGGCAAATGTTGCAGCATGTGCTTCAAGAGCTTGACTACGCTGCTGATCCACAGAAAAAAGCTGCATGTTCCCCTTCACCAGTTGTGGCCTCTGCAATCAGAGTCAGGTCAAGAAATCAGAACTTCAAGATTGAACTAAATTGCATACAGTCATACTTCAACTAGTTTTGAACAACGTTACTGGAACCAAATCAGTGGTTTAACCAGTTGGCTGACCAGATAAGTTTGAATTGGTTCAACAGTCGGGTTCAATTGGTATCAACCAATTCAAAATCTTTTATAAAGAATGTAAAAATTTAAGAGACATTCCTATCATCAATCAAAGCCATGACCTGAGCCAAAGATCCCGCTCACCATAGACAACTAAGCTAACAAGCTGATTGGTATCTATTTCCCACAATTCTTACTAAACCAAATTACATTTTTGCAAAAATGAAGAATGGACTTAAAGACCAGATAGTGATTGATCGAACTGGCCTATCTAGTCCAGTTTTCTACATGCTGGCATTAATAACAGCACTTAGGAATTCCAGTTTTGAAGGAAGCAAATGAAGGAAAAGGAAGACGGACAGGCCAAAAGTTTCTATGAATATTCAAGCAGTCCTGACGTAAACTAATATGTGAAGTTTTTCTCATGAGCAGTCCATATAATTCCTTCAAAGAAGTTGTGCGAAAACACAAAAGGTTGTTATATTGAAAGAACTCAGAGGTCTGTTGTTGCAACCAATGTTTACAAGAAAAGGTTGCAAATGAAACACTTGAATAGAAATAACCTTGCAGATAAAGGTAGTTAAATCATAAGTTCTCAAAGTCAATATAACATCAGTTCTTTTCATTATTGTCTCTCAAACTACTCAATTAGAAAAGTTTAGTAAAACTTCCTGAATCCAGAGCAAATTTTACAAGCAAAACTATAAAGAAATAAAATTTACCAACAATTTTTTGTTGATTTTTTCCTATGTTGACGGTGAACCATGCTTTGGAACTAAAGAAAATTTTGTGCAATTTATACAGATGATACAAGTATTGAAATTAGCTCCAGCATATGATTAATCCACAGTAAGATCAATCCACATCGCATACAATGAGTGAACAATACCAATCCATAAGAGATGAAAACTTCTGTGCATCATAACTTAGTCATTCTAATTAAATTATGCCACAGAGATGTTCATAAATCAATGTACTGAACATTGAAGCTTCCAATAAACCAAAACTTCTAGGAAATCTAACAGCCATTGTATCATTACACACCTCGGGTGCACCAGGAGCAATTCCAATTAAAACGAGCCACTTTTCAGAAGGATCACAACGGTAGTTGATAATTTGATTATTTGCCAAATTAGCTGTTCTATCAAACATCTTTACAGGCTCCGAGTCACCTGCAAAGGTTCATAATCATTAGCAAACAATTCAAAATTCAATAGAAGCTCTGGAGAATGATGTCGATCAACAAAAGAATGACAAAACAGAGAAATTAAAGAAAGCAACAAAAACAAAAACATGAACAGGAGCTCAAGAAATTGAAAAGGAAATTAAAGAAAGCAAGAAAAAGAAAAACATGAAAAGGAGCTCAAGAATTTGAAAAAGAAATTGAAATATTACCTTCTATTGACCAGTGATACACTGATGTTTGTGTGACTAGCCCCAACATCTTTGGGGTAATCCACTTCCAGAAGACAACCTGCAAATATGACAAGGCAGAGCAGGCACTCATTGAAAAACAAGACAACCTTGAGGGAAAAAAGGTCCACAATATATTAAGATTAAATTGAAAATGTCACCTGCTCAGGCATCTGATGTGATTTCATTTTTGCCTTCATCTCAATGTTGAATATTTGTAGATGATCTTGAGTAGTTCCAGGAAGTTGAGCTTCAAAAAATGTCAAATTTTAGCCGTCAGTATGAGCTACATGACAAGCAAAACAAAGCACATGGATTAAACAGACTAATCCAATAAAAACTGGCACAGGGTTATCTACTGATAAAGAAAAGTCTGTGCCTACAATGACACTGGGAACATTGAACCATCACTGAACTGGCTGTAACAGATAGCAGCCACTTAGGCTCACATCAATATGACAAGGCCTCAGAGGAGCTATGAGACTAAGAAACTTTTTAGCTGGGAAACAATTATAACGAAAATGTAAAAAATAAAAATAAAAATCAGAATTTAAGGGTTCTGTATATATTTGATTTTAGTTATTGAAATGCAGCTGGCAATCTAGCAGCATTATTTGGCAACAATGCTGCCTTGTAGATGGTGTATGTTAGGTAAACTAGACGAAAATTGATCAAATCAGACCTCATCTGATCACCAAGCATCAATTGATAAATTATGGCTCTTAAATAAAACAGATATGAAAACAAAATTAAAAAATAAAATGATAAATTTCCAAAAAAGCGTGTAGAATTTACTGAAATTTTCCAATAAATAGTGAACTTCTCAAATTTAGTAAAAAAAGGGAAAAACAATAAAGAACTTCCTCTAACATTGGCCACATTACTCACATTTAGCATTTAACCTAGGAATGTTTACATCTTCTCTAAAATGAATGTCCCCTTAGTGTACTTTTTTTCCTGTTTAGGAATCCATAGTAGATAACTATGAAAAAGAAGAAGAAAAGGGAGGAAATGAAGAGGGTCTTTTATCTAATAAAGGCAACTTCACGGAGATAAACACATTGGAGCCCGTTAAATTAACAGATTGGATCACCAAATAATGGGCCTTCATGGTGAAGGTTTGGCTGTCAGATGACAGTGATGAGAGAGCGGTATTCATGGGGTAGTAACACAGAATTCGTGGTGGTAAATGGTGACTTCAATTTGGAAAGAACAGGTAGGGAAAATACAATTATTTCAAGAAAAATAAAAAGAGAAAGGAAAAGTGGTGGTCAGCAGTGGTCTTAATAAAGAAAGGAAACAGTGATGGAAGTACCATTAATAACAACAAGGGTGGTGAGCTTGATTTGAAAAAAAAAAGAAGAGAAAAAAGAGAATACACCGTACCACTAGTTTCCATTAAATAGCCATCATGTTCAACTGATAAATTACATTTCTTCATTAAGATTAACTAGACAGTATGATAATCTAAATAAATCTAAATGTAATCCCATACCATAAAAGATGATGCATGTTGTTGATTTGGCCCATTGTGGATTATCTGGAATGTTCTAAAGCAAACAGGTGTCATTGATTGGGATGTTAGATTAGTCCATGGTGAATTCTGGGCGAACTAATGACTCAGATTCATAGATATGTAAGGGCCAACAACCGGATTGTAAATATCAATCATATGGTTCATTTGATCCAATTGAGATGATATTGGTGTGTTGGAAAAAATTGGTGGTTCAACTATGATGGTTAGATTAGACACTGAACACATACTGCTGCACCCAAACAAACTAATTTCACTAAAATATTCAGTGGGAACAGTTTAACCAAATACTTTTCACATATATATATGCATATATACATTAAAAAAAAAATGGAAATAAAGATTTAGTTGCTCCAAGAAAAATGCACCAAACAAGGCCAATAAAAGAGGCACCTAATGGAACAACAAGCTCATCCTCAATCCAATAGAATCAAGAAATAAAATGGAAGAAAGAATTTATACCTCTACAGCTTCATAAACCATATACGATCCTACTTAGTAATTGAAATTGTTGCCAATCCTATTAGATTAGCAAAGGCCCAAAAGCCATGGTGAAGTGAGAAATGTTGTGAATTTTGGACAAACTAACATTAATTCTTGAAAATCACATTCTACTAATTCTAGAAACTCACATTCACTAATTTGAAGAGCGACCATTGAACTTGACAAAAAAAAAAATGGAAATGAGGATCACTTTAAAACTTTGGGAGAATGGCTGTTTTAGGGCAAGATCTAAAAAGCTCTCCAATGTTAAGTGGAGACTTCCACCTTGGGAGGAGAAGGCGATTTTGCTTCCTCAGGGCCATTTAAAGTTTAGCTTGCATTAGCAGCCACATGATGATTCAACACAGAGTACCTACTTCTGTCCACCCTAGAATCACAGGAAATCCCTATGGGAGTGCACTTCCTCCAATCTAGTGGTTCAGATATTTGATATCGCATATCCTATGTATGTATCGCATTCCTCACTTATGGAGAAGAGACATCCCTTTACATGCACCATCTTCCAAATCAAGGCCGACATTTAGTTGCCACATCATGAGACCATCAACATAAGAATCATTGTTATCAATTAATATAAGATGCTGTACAGATCAAATTCACATATTTTGCTGTTCATTACTGATTTTTTTCATTGTCACAATTCTTGGAGTAGAGATTTATAAAATATTTGGCAATAACTATCTGGCTTATTGTCCATCTGATTTGTATTTCAAGGCTTAATACATTGACATTTTCACTCTCCCTAAATGTCTCACAGTCCATTTGCATACCAAAATCAAGGTTACGAACAATCCAATGATTTGCATTCAAGGCTGTAATCAGTTGTCATAAGTTGTTCTTCCTGAAGCATGCCACAGTCCATTTATATACAGAAATCAAGGTTATATACATAAGGCTAACTTCTACTTATTATAACAGCTGTCACAAAAGAATCGAAAGGAATTGGAAAAGGGACCCAGGAAAGGATCATGTTTGAATCGGAAGTCTCAAATTAAGTGAAGTCAGCAAACATGGAACAACGAATAAAATATCAGTACATAAAGCTCTTAGACAAGTCTGTAAAATGAGAGCCAAAAAAATTTGTTTTCAAAACCTTTCAATGCCAGAATTCTGGTGTTGGGATTCATCAAAGCAGAGTCCGCTGTGATCGGCCTTCTCAAGGGCTGCATCGGCAAGCTCATGTCAATGATAACAACGCTGTTCTGTGGCGAGGTCTCCCGGACGCAGATGTACTTCTCCGATTCCATCGTAACATGCGTAAATGTGATGAATTGCGGATTTATACCAATACTTCCCAACTGCAACGATCAAAGCAAAATCATCACACAATTCGAACATTTTGCATGTCAATATGTTCATCATGTGTTCCATCAAATGCATTCTGCTCATAACTCAGCGAAACTTGCAGAAGTTCCAAGGAGGAGCAACAATTATGAATAATAACTACTTAGCTATATGAAAATAAAACCTCTCGATCAAGATCCAACCGTCACAAAAGAGTTTACAATCCTTTGCATTGAATACGCCAAACATTCAACACAATGCATTACAATAGGAGGTCCAAAACCACAGAATATCGGACGAAGATCCGAAATCATCATCTAAGAAAAACCGAAATAACACTCAATTTCACGATACAGATCTGGCATCGCTCTTGTTAGATCGCGATCCCTGCAGCAGATCTGTGTAGATCCACAGCAAAACAACCGAAAAGAATCGATGAAAAATAAAAAAGCATCGACAATGGGATAGAATATACACTAATCGATGAACTGAGAAGAGATGGAGAGAAAGACGAAGAATGACGAAAGATAGAGGAAGAGAGCTGACAGTCAAGGCCTCCTTCATCGTAATTGGGGCATTGGCAGCAGCCATGGCGCCTGGATCAAGGAATTCCAATCAGAAGCAGGATTTGTAGAAGAGCAGAAACCACTGAGGAACGCGCACAAACCGAGCAGCGATATTGGGAAACCGCTCGAGCGAGCGAGCGAGCGAGAGAGAGATTCCTCCCCCGAAAGCCGAACGGCGAATGGCTAATCGAATGGCGCTAGCAATGGAACGAGTATTATGATTTATGACTGAAGAAGGGAAACGGGTTATTTGATAGGCTATGTACTCTGGCGGTCGGTAAATATCTATACTCGTGCAATGCTACGTCGTTCCTGTTTATGTGTTTGAGACAGATCTAGACCAAATAAAATATGATAAACCATAAAATATAAAAATAAATCTATTAATTTAATTTAAAACCTCTTTTTCTGACCTCTGATGCTTTTTTCTGCCCTTCCACAAGTCCAAGGCCATGGCAAGCTTCAGATGACTGGGCTTATTTCTTATGTGATGCATCTTAAAACATTCCGCCGTTGGGATAGTTTGAATTGGAAAAATAAAATGTTTTACAGGGTCGAATTTCATAGCAGGTTTACGAGACAATAAGCATTCTCTCAGGTTATCGAGGTTTTACTCTTCAAATGAGATGGCTATGTTCGCATTAATAAATGGGCCTAAGTTCCTGTGGCCATCTAGAACTTGAAATGATGAGATCCTTAGACTGGTTGGTCCTCTAAATGAAACATGCCTGATATCTTGGGCTTGGATCTATTCGAGAGTATTTTTGTTGTGGATGGAAAATAAAAATGCTTTGGACCGTTAAGTTGGTATATTAAAAAATAAAGTAAAAATATTCCAGAGAAGCTGTCGCTTTAAGGTTGGTTGAGGGTGGCAGCATTTGACGTGGTGGCGACGCGACGTGGTGGCACAGCATCTGCACTTCTGCAGTGCAATGGAAGACGGGCCGTTTCGGCCCATGATGAACGGCCTAGATCTGACAGCCCATCACTCATACTCCTAAGGCAATGACTGCAAGGTAATCGGAGAAGCTGCTGTATGTTCCATAGTTTAAGAAGGTAAATAACATCTTGAATGAGTCCAAGGTTTTCAAGTAAAATATTTAACAAGCGTTTGGTTGGAGAGTGAAAAGAGTTGGAAGTAATATCAATAGAAAAAGAGGTGATTTCAGTCGTAAAGTGGATGATTTTTTATTAAAAGATAAAAAATAATGATATAACAATATAAATAATGATATGAACAAATATATTTTGTTGCTGGTAATTGATCGGCAAATGTTGCATCCTAGGAAAAATATGTCAAAGCAACTCTTCCTTGTGTCATCAACCAAACACATCCCACCTCTTTAACGCAGCCGGAGAGTAGGACAGAGAAGAAGGAGCGAAGGAGATTCTTCCCCGTGCTGTGAACCAAACACATCTTAATTCCTTGGAAGGAAACTAAGACCACGATGTTTATTTGATTTTTATAGAAAGGGCAGTGGGACCGTAGTGAAACCTAAAGACACGAATGTAAATAACTACAATTAGGATGCTGGATTAGTGTCATGAGCCACATTTGGACTAAATGTATATTGACTATGTGTTAGAAAGGTTCTCTGGTTAAATAGGAGCGAGATGGAAAAACTCAAACAAGTACTCATTTTAGGCAAAGAGCCCCAACTCATATACTGACTCGGATAAGTTGATTTTTAATTTGCCTGGATGATCATCCATCGCTGAACTTTGTCAGTCTTTATGAGTATTTCAGGATTTTACAACTTAAACAATTTTTTATTTTCTTCAGAAATATACAAGGCTACAAACCTGCAACCAAGTGTACACCAACTGCATAGCAAGACCAATACTTCAAATCCACTGAAATGTGGTCCCCTTGATGATGAAATAAAGGCCGCCGGCACCATGGATCGTTCAATCCACCCAGAGATAAAAGCGGTCCAGACGCCAGATATGGTGGACCGTCAATGATATTTTATCCCACCCCGCATTTATTTATTTTCAGGAAGATGCTAGCCCTCACTCTCCCTCCATGTTGTGCTCTATAAATGAATATTGCATTTGAAGCAGGTCAAGATTCCTCTCTGGTTTTACATCATTCTATCACTTTTACTTTTCTGAGTCTCCACCTTAATTATGGCAGCTGAACTTTTGGTGGAGGGCACATTTTTGAATTGCCTGGTGAACTTAATCTTTGAAAGCTTGGGCTCCCAATTTTCTGAAAGCTTGGGCTCCCACGGCCAAGATTTCGAGCTCCAATTTCAGGCTTGTAATACCCATCAGACCAATGCAGAGGCTATCTTCTCCCACTTTCCAATTGCCACTTTTTCTCATCGGTGCAGCGAATCTGGGCGGTTCGTGTGGCACTAGGAGAAAGGGCAACCAACTGCGTCAAAAGCAAGCGCAGGGCTGCCACCTTAGCCATAGGAATTAAGGCGTCGAACACACGTGGAACCCGCCCCTGCCAGTCCAAGTTTCCACACCATGGGCACGCGTCGTCGTTTCATGGAGGACGGATTACAACTAGTGACTTTGTCTCGCGGCATGGCGTTTCGCTGCCGATCCGTTCCGTTGTCCGTGCAATGCTGAAAACTTAGGAAAAGGGAATAAATACTTTATAAGATAAATCAAGTAAAAAGAAAAGTGAAATGTTATCACTTGTGATCCGAATTTTATTTTAGTTAATTTAAAGATTTTGTGTTACAACAAGCATGAATTTTTTATGAAAATCTATGGTGACAATGGATAAATTGGGCCGCTAGGCCTAAATCTGGTAGCTCACCTCCTTGGGAGTGCAGGGGTGGAGCCCTTGTGGTATGTACTATAAGTCTAAAGACATACTAAGAAGATATTATGAATAGTGATACAGCGCCAATGGCGCCAAATGATGTTGTGGCGTGGCAGTAGTCAGTGAGGTGTTGCCGACCATGCCAAGGCAAGACTTGTATGGATGTATTTTTTGTAGTTTTACGTGTGGATGAATTTTGAGAATTTTGCGCAAAATTATCTAAATAAAACTTTTATGTACACAAGATTCTTAATGGGGTTAGAATTTTCTACTCTGCAGAGAAAAAGTCTAATATTTTAGAGATTTTTATTTTGTTATAGTTTCTTTTTTTTTCTTGATTATATTCAATATTTGATATAATAAAACTCTCATTCTCTGCTTGTGGTTTTTTCCTATTAAAAGGATTTTTCACGTAAAATTATGTATTATCCAGTGAGTTTATTTGCTATCGTATTCACCTAATTGTTTACCTGAAAAGTGAGATAAAATTTAAGATAAATAAAAGAAAATAACATAGTAAGATAGCATATGATAATTATGAATAAAAAAGTGTTTGTTAATAAAACTAGATGTTGAAAAGAGTTTTTACTATCTTTCACCATCTTTTTTTGCCCATTTTAATATGATTTAAATTTTAACTTCTAATAATTCTCCTTTATTATTATTATTGTTTATATTTTTAATAATTATTATTATTATTTTATATAAAAAAATTATTTATTTTATTTTTATTCACTCCATTTTTAATTATTACCTCTGTTAAATCATAGCATTTTCTTCACTTTTTGTATTTTTTTCTCACCTTTTTACCACATTTCCAGACACACCCAAGTAAATATAAACTGAATAAGACTTTTGATGGAAAATAGACAATAATAATAATAATTAAAAATACAAGTAAAATAAGATTATTGGTTAGTTAAAATGTCTTATAAATTACAGGCAAGTGGTAAAGGAATTTTAAAAAAATTGCGAAAATTGTTATTTCCCAATATCGTTGTGACCTGTTTGATTACACTTGTAAAAAACATAAATGCTGCCCTATTAAAATATTGGTTGAAGAATCAAAACATATTTATCTATTGACTGATTAAAAAATTGTCGACACGGTTTTAAAAATATAGCAAAAATCACAAAATTGTATCATATGCTTAATTAACAACATTTAATCCCTTGTACATTCATCGATTTTATACTCAAAACATGCCCCCCCAAAACAACTTAGGCAGGCCAATTAAAGTATAGCCAGATCGGCCAAAAACATTAATATAATTTTGTACAGATACGGTAGACAGATAAAATTCTCAAATAGTTCCATTGACGAAGACCTACACAAATGTCAAAGGCTTCTAAGGGAGAAAAGCAGATGAAGCACTCAGCTTTGAGATATGCTCTAACGAGTTCTCTCAACACAACTTCGGGTACTGGCAAACATCCTGATTAACAAGTCATTTTCTATTCACTCCATCCTTTGTTCCGAGAAAACTCTTCAAATTAAGCAACGGGCAAACGGTTTTAACTTCGAATAGAAATATAAACCCACTGATCTGACAGTCGGCACTGCAGGTTTCCAGCCACTTGCTCAAGCTCAGGGCATCCAAATCACGGCTCTTGTACTTTTTCTTTTCTTTTCTTTTTTTCCTTTTTTTTTTTCGCTAGCTACAAACTTTCCTTTAATCTTGCAATTTCAAAAACATGATCAGCGGCTTCTCTCTCTCTCTGAAAATGAAAAAAAAAAAAAAAAGAGAAAGCACCCCAAATAAAAGAGTTCAAAAGGCAAATCTACGAAAGCAGGGCAAAATATTTGGATTTAACCGAACTAAGGTCATATCTGATATGTAAAATAAAAAACACCACCGGAAAGAATAGATAAACATAAGCCTCCCAATCTTCCGCAGATTAGTATCCTACTCACAAAAATACACACTTCTTCTAGAATATTTTCTGAAAATTATCAGAATTTTGCACTCAGAAATAGCTAATTAAGCAAAACCTTCTCTTAGCATCTTTCCGTTATATTCCGGGGGCTAAACAAACCAAAAAAAAAAAAGAAAAAAAGAAAAAGAAAATAAAAATGGCGTGTGAGAGATGGTATTTTTACATGTGATCTTACATATGCACTAAGGCTGCGGCAAAACCGTCGAGACGCCGTTTGGCTGGGCCTTGGAAGCTGATTGCGGGCTGTCCAACGCTTGTATGCCGTGGTCGGAGTCGTCTCCCTGCGGTTGTCGCGAATGCCTAAGGTAGAGGCGGAGGAGAAGAGAGACGAGGAAGAGGGCGAAGAGGTTGACAAGTACGAGCATCATAATCTGGCCGTTGATGGCGAAACGCCTGTCGCTGGAGAATGAGAGCTGCTGGTCTGGTTGGTCGGGAGCCATGGAAGGAGGCGGGGAAGGATCGCACGAAAATGCACAGGCGCGGCCGAGGAAGAGTCTGGAAGTGGAAAATACCGCGCCGCCTGGTTCGTCGGGCATGGTGAACGATCGACGGAAATCGGGAAAGGCCTGGCGATTCGACGGCCTTAGCCTTTGAACGTGCCACAGCTGCAGCTAGACAAATGGGTGCGGTGCGATTACTTTTTGACCGCCTCTGGTGTAAGGACGGTGGAGCTAAATGCGATCGGCAGTCGGCAGCCGATCTTGGAGACGTACACCTGCGCCACAAATTGGAATTGCGCGCGAATAGACTTTAGCGGTGTCCGGATGGTGAAATTTGCAATACATGAGAGACATGAAATCTACATTCGGGCCCGAAATCTACAGGCGCAAGTAGACTTTCTTAATTTGCTAATGTTGTCTATGACACCTTCTGAGCTCATCCGCTGTTTACTTTATGCATTATATGCGCCTTATCAAAATGAAAAATATCATTAAAAGGAAATCTAAAGAGTATTTTTAAGATTCTATAATTTAAATTGGAATCAATCTAAGGATATCTGGGCAGTAAAATGCTGTACGCGACGTCTCATTCCAATTATCTAACCGTTTTTTCTTAAATTAATAACATATACTTCATCGAAAAACTACCCTATGCTTGCCTATCAATTCAAAAAGTATTCCTTGGACGTATGTAGAGGTTAATGTCGCGTTAATTCAAAAAGGTCAAAAAGTAAAACACGAAGAATAATAATTCAGCATGATGTAAATACATCAGTGAAATTGCATGATCAATAAGCTGGATAATAAAAATTTATTGGAATATTTTTTTCATTTATTTCAACGAATTAGACAGCCTAAGCTCTTTGGGGAAAATCGAAATACCCTTAATTTAAAGTGTATCATTAACAAAGAGAAGCAAAGATATACAAATGAAATTATATGGAATTTTTTACTAAAAATCAAACAATTACAATTAAATGCATGTCATTACTAACCAAAAAGCTAAACTAGTAAGGGAGAATAAGATTAAATATGCATCAATTAAACATTGAAAAAGGAAAGAAAATTTTCGCATTATTCTAGGTGATTAAAATAAATTTTGTAAGAAATTATTCTAGTAGAGATAATTTTCAGAATAAGAAAGAAGGGAGAAGCAATGGATGTGTTTAGTAACCAAGAAAAAATGATGTGGAAAACTTCTTACCTTCTCTTTCTTATCTTTTAATATGACTTGATATCTTAATTAACTAATAATTTTATCTTTTTATTATTATTTATATTTTCATACAAAATTCTATTTATTTTTATTTTTAATTGTCTTCGTTTATTACATGACATCATCTCCCCAGTATTCCCATGACACCCGATAAGCATTTTTGCCTGCAGCACTTGGTGAGGCGGACTATCACGCAAGATTCGCTGTCTTGGATGGAACATTGGACGGAATCGGACGTTCTAGGAAGCTTCGCTCGCATACAGGAGGCTTTCCGTCGCTAGTCACGCAAGGTGTTTGATCGGTCAGTTTTGTTGCATCGCATCTGGAAGTCTGCTGTGGATCCCACCTTAGCATGCCGACGCCAAAAATCCTGCGCATTCGACACCACAATTTCCTGATCGGAAGCCATTGCTGAATGCCTCTTCTTCTACTCTCATAACTTTTGCCCCTGCGTCCGGGAAAGAAACTGAACGGTGGAGCGGGGTGAACAAGCCAAGCGGCTCCCGTGCCCATTTAGCTCCTGCTAGCAAGCCTTGCGTTTTATTTGTTTTATTGTTATTTTTTATTTATTCAACCCATGAATCGAGTCCCTTTTCGTGTGCCTGTCTCTGTATATAGGTATGTCTATCTTTTACTTTTGTAGACACTGCACCGTTAATTTAAACGAGATAAATATTGCATTTATATACTTTTTTATCATCGTTTTGATTGTTAAATTATTGTTTTTGTCTTTTGCATTGCTACTCCTAAGCTTCCCGTGGTAATCGAAAAAAGAGGTGAGAATATCCCCCATTTAATTATTGTGGTATTTAACCATCCCAATAATTTTAGCATAATATCCAACAAATTAATTTCCAGGAAGCCAATCTCTAGCATAATATCCAATAGACTCGCGTAGTAAAGCTAGCCGATCAGCTTAATTAGATCACAGGTCATTGCACATGGGTTCCAATCATGTTTCTGTTTTTGTCCCAGTCACATAAATTTCCAAACGTATATACATTTTGTCTGCAAATATGGCGGGCCTGCCAGCTGTTTTGGGCGGCTGCGACAACAATGGTGCGTTACTAAATGATTCCCCTCTAACGTCGCTCTCTTCCCAGGCAAACGTCAATGGACCATAAGATCTTTATCTGTTATTTACCGTTATTTGCCTAAGAGACATTTTAGGATTAATTTTATCCTTTTTCGGTTAATTCTATCTTTTCATTTACTTACATAAATATTATTCTAGCCGAGAGCTTTTTGCTGGGAGGAAAGTAAATGAAAACATTATTTCCCCATTGAAACTTCGTTTTATAGGAAATAAGGTGACGCATAATAATTTTATTTTCATTGTTATATATTTTTAATTATTTTTTATATATTTAAACTTTATTTTATTTATGACTGATAACATCCATATGTATTTTTTATTTTTCATTTTCTCTTAGCAAGGCAAACTCCATGTGGCTTATATTAGCACTAGGGAAGGGTGCAACACATGTCAGCTCAGTTCGGCTGCGACGACGTTGAGTATAACCTGTAAAAGTTCAATCAAAATTAAATCATAAATTGTTTGAATTCTCAACCCAAATCAACCAATTCTGATAAACTTCAAGTGGGATTTGGGTTGAAAAAAGAATTGATAATTTGGGTTCTCAATAATGCATTTTACCATTGTAAATGAAATTTATAAATATTAAATAAAATGTATAAATATAATTTTATTAATTATAAATAATTAATAACAATATATGAATAAGTGATGTTTTAACATTTTAAAAAATAAGATACGTAAAGAAAATAGATAATTAGATCATATTTTTTCATTCATGAACTATAAAAAGGTGATATGAACCATAAAGTAAATAAAGATAAAATAAATAAATATTTTTAGGATAAAAAATAGATAATAGTAATAAAAATAGAATTTCTAAAATAGTCATATAAAATCGGTTTTTTTAAGAAATTTTCATTTCTTCTAACCAATCAATCCATTATTTTCCATGCGATTGCGCGGAATGGATATCGTATGGAATCAACATCAGAACATTTGGAACTTTTCAACGTACTGAAAGGACCTGGTCCACCAGTTGTACATCTTGCCCCTCCTTTTGCAGCGACGACAGCCTGTTTTGGTCATGAGAAAATTTCCCATGAAAAAAAATCAGAATGATTGTAGTAGTAGTTGCTTGAGGATTCCATTGTCGGGTGATGCCATATTTATGCTCTGCATGGGCCATAATTTAAGAAACATTCGGTAGAAAAAATTGGACGGTGACAGCATTGCTTATTGGGTCATTGTTCTGCTCTCATGCTTCTCTATTCAACACTCAACATTTTGACTGATTGGATTTAATGGTAATTCATATTTTCAAAGTCAAGTCTTTACATGCCTTTTTTTTTTTTCTCTCTGCTTACTTTCTTTGTTCCAGTAAAAGAAAGAATTTTGCAATTGATTCTTTTACCTCTTTCACTTCATCGACTATGTGGCGATTCAGTTACCTAATGACTGGATCAGATCTTGTTCCGCTTTCTAAGTCCAAGATGTCAAGATAAGAACAGCTTGATTTCATAATGTCTTTGAGATGCGGTTTCTATTTCAAATAGACATTACGTTTTTTCTTATAGTATCATTCATAGTAATTCAAATAGTAATGTAAAAACTTTATAACATTACGTTTGTCCTTTTTTTTCAAATCCAAGCACGAGCAAAGGAGATCAAGGAGATTTTTTGGAGTTTTTCCGAGAAATACGAGGCCAATTCTGCTGTGCAGGTGGCCCCTTGTGATAGAAATGCTCAAGCGTAAGACTGCTGCGAAGCAGACAACTGCATTGTTCTCAAGGACAAACACCTTCGACAATCACCTCATCGTCTACTACTGTAGATAATATGCTGGAACGTTCTTTCTTTTTTTTTTTTTTTTTAATTTCTAGGTAGATATTGAATTAGATGCCCACGTCCCCCAGGTGAATGGACAACAAACAACCTAAATTGGACGAGGTAGGTTGGTAATTAAACTAGTAGGGACTGAACATAAAATTTTATAGACTGGGA
>JAYJMB010002711.1:4676-14952 GCA_036873735.1 Pouteria campechiana
ACCCAAAAAATACATTCAAATCCACGTACTAACAGTGTATCCAGGTAAGTTTCATTATAAATATAAATATACTCCTGAAAAGGTGAAAACCATCATAAGTTTCCATCAAATTAGATAATTATCAGCTATTTTAATTTGAGATGCTGGTGTTTAATTCACTAATAGAAATCTTAGGCTGCCAATATAAAATTCCTACATGAGACCATTAACTTCATGCAAGAAGTTAAACTTACACTTCTTAATATAAAACAAATGCATTTAACAGACGTTTGAGGTGCAAATATATCTAAAAACACTATTTATAAAAATAAAAATAGAAAAAGAGTAAATTTTGTCTTTTGCAGTTTGCATGGTGCTGTGGCTCTAGCCTCTAGGGAAGTGAAACCTTTATTCAAAGTAGGCCGCATCTTTCTGTACAAAGCCAAAACCCTTTTTATAAAAAAAACAAAAAAGGAAAGAAAAAAAAAAAAAAACTCCACAGCGGCTCAGCCACACGCAATGTAATATCCTTTGGTTTGCCAACATGGAAGAACATGCAAGTATCATGCGTATTAAAAGCTGCAAGTTTGGAGATCACGTGATGCTGCCTGCCTGCCTTCCTTCTTGCCCGATGAACAGCCAGGATCTGGCACATGTGAAGTCACGCCTACGTGATTATGCGGCTGCATGTTTACATTTCCGTGATGTAATCTTTTATATTTCATTTGACTATTTACTAATAAATAATTATTCTATTTAAAAAAAACTTTCTACATGGATTATTTATTTACTAATAAATAATTATTCTATTTAACAAATAATAACTTTTCATTTTTAAGTGCATCCGTATGACCAATCAATTTTGTCGATGCATGTAGATTGGTGGGATGAAAATAAAAATGTCTATAATATAAGAAATGACATTAATTTGAAGATGAATAAATATAAAATAAACTAACCTTTTAACAAAAAAAAGTATAATACTTAAAATATTATTGAAATATCTATATGTCAAAGAAAATTTCATTGGTGTGTGAGGTGCATTTGAATGAAGGTACTATATTTCTATTATAGTTAATTTATGTATCTTTATATGTCTTTTTAGATTTGAAGTGACGGGAGTATAAGCAAAAAAGAGAGAGAGAGAGAGGAAACTTTTCTCCTAATTTTTATATTTTTTAAATATAATTTGAGATCTTAACATTTATTAGTCATATTTTTTGTTATTATTTATATTTCTAATCATTATTTTTTATATAAAATTTATATATTTTATCTTTATATATTTTATTTTTAATCATTATTCTTATTATATAATATTATTTTTCTCTTTTTTCACTTTTTATATGCCTTGTTTACCTCTTTTTTTGGTCCCAAACAAATTTTTATTTTCATTATTCAATATATTTTAATTATTCATTTTTAGTTTTTCAACTAGACCCAATACCACAAAAATATATTATTGAATGCTCTTTACTAATTTTACTACACCTGACCCATATTTATAACAATACTTAACCTACCACAAAACCTAATATAATGCATATTGAATAACCTAACACTTTTAAATATAGATTACTTATTAAAGCAAATTTCCTGTTTTAATATAAGACTTACATAAAAGCATATCTAAATGAATGGTAAGATCATTCATGTTTATTTCCAACGCACCCCCTTAAACTAGAAGGTCAAGTAAACTGTAAATGATCTTAAAAATTTGTCCACCACTTCATCCTTGTCTCTTGTTATGATACTTTAGTCTCTTGAGTTATATGTATAATTTTGATGACAATAAAACTTGTTCATAATTCGAACTTAATAAAGTTTTGCTAAGTTTTATAGTGATAGAGGAACCCACAAAAGACAAATATAAGTCACAAAGGTATGTTGAGTTCATTATTAGAACCTAGTTTACACCACACAAGACGGACAAAGAAAAATGATAAAGGAAGTGCCCAAAGGTTATAGAGGTTTGTAAAAATCTTTGTCCATGTGGATGTTTTGAATTATGTTGACAGAGGAATCTACAAAAGAATCTACATAGGTCTCTTGAGATCTTTGTAGAAGTAGTATTTCACAGAAGAGACTATAAAGGTCTTCGGGCCTACTTACATCAACAAAGGAATTGATAAAAGAATTAACAAAGGTCTATCATCTCAGTAGTCATTTCAAGCAGAATTTCAAAAAGGCTTTTCAATGACTATTTCTCAACAGTTTTCCTCTAAAAGGTCAAGAATCTTTCTAAAGCTTATAAATATAAGTTCCATTGAAGAGAAAGAGAGATTCTTAGAATTCTTTGAGCTACAAATGTAGCATTTACATGAGAAGCAAAAAGCTTCCATGTGCATTTACTATACCATGCCTCAACTCTCAACAAGCTTTAAGTCATATCAAATCTAAGTAAAGAGGAGTTTGAAGTACCTTATTGATAAACTCATATTTATCATATGTAAGATACCTAAATTCACATGTATTGGTTCTTAATTGACATGACGTTGTTGGTTTATATTAACATTTGATTAAATATTACACTTAATGAAATTAGTTTGTGTTTCAGGCATCAAAACTTGTCAAAACAAAGCTACATATAAAGAAATTATAACTTGTAGTTAACTTTTGACATGGATGGAGGCTAATTTGGAGAAAGTATTCAACATGAAAGTTGTAGCCTTTTACAATCGCTTTTGACACACTAAAAATCATATGATTTTGACTTCAAATAAGAAAGTTATAGCCAAAATGCTAAAATAGACTCCTATGGGAATTGTTGGGCACTTAGCTGCAAGAATTTGGACGTCTTAGATAGATTTTTAGGCGCCTAAGCAGCTAGTAAGTGTGGGAATGTATATTTTTAGAAGTTTTGTTGGTTCAATGCAAGGGGAGGTTTCTACTCCGTAAGGGGGTCAAATTAACTCTAATTTGGGGTTAATATAAAAGGAAAAATAGTTGTAAAACAAGCGGAGGATGGACTTAGCAAGAGGGTAAGTTTTTGAACTAAAAGAGAAGATTTTGAAGGAAAATTATTGTCAAGATAAAGAGAGTGCAACTTAGAGACAATTTATTTTATATCAATTTGTAGTGCTTTCTTAGTTCTTTTTCTTTTCTCAATCATGATTAAGATAGTGTTTATGATTTATTTTAGTTTCATATGTGTTAAATTCTTTGTTCTAGGGCAACGCGATAGCCGAATTAGAATATTCAGTTTTATTCAAGTTGATGTTTATTTATTATCTATATTGAGTGTTTAATCTGAGTTTAATGCTTATGAAAGTGTACGCGCTCTTTCTACATAATTAGTGATTTAATTTGAGGCTAAGTAGCGATAACTAAATTAGACCATGATTAAATAACATAAGATTGTTATAAGATAGAGATATTTATGAGGCTTGTATAACAACATGATTTTTTTGTTCATAATGCATCTTGGTAAGTTAGAATTTTCATATAGATCCAAGAAATTTGCTAACCGAGATAGATTGTTATTACTTGAGAAAGATTAACAAATAAAAAAGTAAAACTTGTTATTAATATAGGAATAAACATTGATTGATTAAATTGGGTGAAATTGAATATGATTAATCCAGTGAACTTGGAAACCCTAGATGTCTTAATCATTGATACTATGCTTGTTTAGATCCATACTCTTATTAATTTTTATTAAGTTTATATTTCTTTTCTTTCATGTCTCCATCATTCAATTGTTCAAACAGAATTTTGGGTCAGAGTAATTTGGTATTTGGTAACCATAGTTCTTCTGGGAACAATCTTTTACTTTCACCTTATTACTTGTTAATAATACATGCACTTGCGTTAAGAAAATCTAAAAATACTTATTCTCATTGAGTATATGTAAATTTAAACTTTATTTTGAGTACATCTCAACCTACTTAGAGGCATTATTTATACATATATATTTCAATTTGGATAGTAGGGAAAGGTTGTCTTTGTAGTAGAATTATTTTGTAAGAGTTCTCTGGTAAGCTCAATAAAAGCATGGGGTATTGGTAAGAGTTCCCTAATAAGCTTGGTAAAATTAGGTGGTCTTGTTAAAGTTTTTTGGCGATCTCAGAGAAACCAAGGGTGTGATTCCATGGTGGATAGTGGACCAAGGTTGAGATACCTTGGAGAGTAGAGTAGGTGCTAAGTTAGCCCAAACCACTATACTTCTTTGTATATTTATTATTGTACTTACATGTGTGCTTCTACTACTAGTTTTTCTTACTCTTGTATTTTCATTTTATTTCTAATTATCTTCATTTTGTACTTTTCCATACACCCTATTTTTGGGACCAATAGAGTCATGTCGATTACTTCAATTTTCTATACCATATGTGTTGAAGTAAACACCACATGATATAAATTTGCATTTTGAAAAATCTTCCAACTCAATGAACTTCATCTTGACCATCGATTCTTGAAATTCAAAATACTTTTCTCTATCTTGTGATTTTATATTATCTTTTCTTCATTAGTTAATATTGAACCTGTAACTTCTTTCACAATCTGCAAATCTCTAAGTAATTATTGATACGCCAATCTATGTCTTCTTTAGCATCCATGCAATTGACAACGTTACCCAAATAATCTTTTACCTTGCTTTTCTTTGAATTTACATAGTAAAAATTATGGTTGTCTACCTTCATTATTTTATTGAAAGACCTCACCTTTTGTATCTTCAATTTCTTTTCTTTTCTGAAGCTTTTAATTTCTCTTCAATCACAATTCTATCATCATCTAAAACAATAGAATTACCTTCATCAATATCTTGATTTTGCTTTTCTGTATCTTGCATATTACTCATGTCTTCATGCTTGACTTCTTTTGTCTCTTTCAATAATTCTTCTATCTCAATGGTGGTGCTTGAATTTTCTTTGAGTGCCATTCATTCTACTTTTTCAGGCTAATCAATTTTATTATCCTTTTCTCCTATGGTCTTATTGTCTTTTTTTTCAAGCTCATCAATCTCAACAATAATGTTTTTCTCATAAAATTCATCAATATCAAAATTAACCATAAAATATTTCATAGGCATAGTTTGAATCCCACCTTTATTGGTTATCTTCTCAAGTTTAACCCAAACTTAAGATAGATCATCAAGATTTTCAACTTGTAACTAAATTGCTTGGCACACCATCTTATTGAGGAAATGAGAGCCTTCTCTCTCTTCCTTTTCTAAATTAACAATACTGGGCAACTCTTGGTTCATTGACCTCATCTTCATCAATTACATCAAAGAGGTCATATGGTTGGAGATAATTACTTCCTTTAATTCTCCAAGTTCTATAATCTGCAAATGTCAATTATTCCATTGTTATTGCAATAAACATCTTTTATGCAAAATTGATGCCTATTAATTAAATTAAATAAAAACATGTGCCTAATTATTGATGAATATATTTTCTTAAACCTCTTCTCACCAAAGATCTTAGCATAATTTGCTCAAACTGACTCCTCTATCAGATTCGTAGCACTAAAAAATCAGGGAAACCATTCTTGGATCACTTTATTAGGACTTAAGGATCCCAAAATATGGACCCTCCAATTTTTGTTTGTTGTCTTTTGTCTGTCACATCAAACATAATCTTCAGTGCATCACCTTCTCAATGCATTCAGAAACCTAGTCGGATGGGTTATAATTAGCACTATTGCCTATTTTTGCTGCCATTGCACATCGTCGGTTGCTTAATCCAATCCTTCAAATGAATCATCATCGTCGTTCCAACTACTCATCGACTTTCAAAACACCAAATCTAGAACTTTGATCTTTGGAAAATTCAGAAAATAATTGTAGGGAAACTCTATTTTCCCTTCTTCTTTGTTGAAGATGAAACCCACTATTGTGGGGCAAGCTTGGAATAAATGCTACACCTCAAACTTCTTCGCATCTTTCTTATTGAGTGCAAGTTCTATAGCACTTTTGCCATTAGTCTATCATAGCTCGTCCATGCCACTGGTGGTACTATAGTTCACAATTGTTCTCTAATGGAAACCTACCATGTCTAGTTGCAGATCTTCCATAGATCCGACAAGACCAACCTTTATTTGATGGTCATCTTGTTCATACTTACTGTGGTAATGCCCAAACCTCCTTTATAATCTCAATGATGCTACTCCACACTTGTGCAAAATCCTAGCTATCCAAGATCTTAAAACCAACGCTCTCTCTACCATTAATGGACGATACCATAAAAAATATTATTGGATGCTCTCTACTAATTCTATTACATCAGACCTATATTTATAATAATGCTTAACCGACTATAAGAATGTAACGTAATACATATTGCATAATCTAATACTTCTAAACATATATTACTTATTAAAGAAAAGTTCTTATTCTAATATAGACTTATATAAAAGCATATCTAAATGAATGATGAGGATTGTTCATGTTTATTTTCAACATTTCATTAATGTCACCTCCTATCTTACCAACATAAGGTATGTGCTTCAAATATATCTCCCTAATACATCTTTCTATATAAACTTTTATTTTCATCCAACCAATAAGCCCCATGTAGGTTATCCCATCTTCATCGATACTTCTTTCAGTGCGAGTGACTCTCCATAGCTTCATACAAGGGAGTTATGATAGTCTAAAAGTCATATATGAGATACACATTAAAATGGAAGATTATTTCCCATTCATAAGGTGTCTCCTTATAGTTTTCAACGACAATGCATTATAATTAGATCATAGTGCTTTAAAAGTAATAAATAAATAGAATATAAATACTCAATTGCTATAATAATTTTATTATTATCTTTATTTTTTATCATTACCCTATTTACATTAACTTTATTTAACACCATTTACATCTCTATTTTTATTTTCCTTTTCAAATTTCCCTATGTACACATAACTATTCTTGAACATAAATTAGATATTCATAAAGAAAACTTGCAAAAGTAATTATTTCAAAAGGCAATTCTTCTCGAGCCACGCATGGCTCATAACCATATTTATTATACTTAATAAATTGCCACTAATTTTACTAATAAATATCAAAGTTTATCATGAGATGTTTTTTTATTGAGATAAAAGTAAAACATAAATAAATAATATCTTATTAAATAAAAAGAAAGGAAAAAAATTTCTACTTTTGCATGTTTGAATTAGTGCTCCTAAGTTAATTAAATGGTTAGTCACAAATATCTTCCATAATATTTCATTCTTATTTCTTTAGCTCATCTTCATTATTTTCCTCTAGCAATAATAATATGCACTATAATTTCTTCAAATTGCCTTAAAATGACCATTGGATTGTTAAAAATTAATCTACTTACTCGTCATTCTAATTTCCTTTAAATTATTAAGGCATACTTTTTAGACTTCTCTATGCATTATTGTTTATAGGAATATTATTCACCTAGGTAAAACTTAAAATAATTTAAATCTTTGATTTTATTTTATTTTATCTTTTTACTATAGTATCTGAATATTGGTCTTTTATAATTTTTTATATAATTCTAATTTTGGATGTAAAAGAAGACCAATTCTCCCAATGATAATGTAGGAAAGGTTCATTAAATTATTTATTTCAAAAGATTTTCATGGTATTAGACAAGCATGACCATCTCGACATGGTAACTCAACCTACAACAATGAAAGATCAAAGATTAGATGGCTCTTGAATAGATCCTAAGTTCCATGTTTGATGCCATTGTCTCTCAAGTTTGTCATCTGGCTACTTCCTATGAGCTACATATGGACACTTCATGCATGCTTAATGATATTTTTTATGAAATAATGTAGTGCAATTACTCCCAACCTACAATTACAAGCACTTTGATGGAATGATGATTCTATCGCCAAATGTCTTAAACTATACAAGGCAATTGCTAGCAATATAAAAACCATTAGTAAATCATTTCCCCCCCCCCCCACAATATTATCAAATATCAATCTTTAGAAGCTTGGGTGTTGAATGGAATGATAGAACTAGAATGTAATGGAATGGAAAATACAAGTATAATGTTAACTACTAAGTGAATAAAGTTAAAATGGATTGGTAGATATTGATTAAAAATATACATAATGATGGAATCCAACTCTTTTCCTACCATAACTTTGTTGAAAGATGAAAAGAAGGATGAGGTTAGAGCACTTGTTGCATCAATTCTCCCCTTGAAGAGGCCAATCTCATGGTTGAGAGAGGAATGATCTCTTTATATAGAGATGCTAGCTGCTTTGCCATTCATGGTGGTGAAAGCTATTGAGAGTTGCTTGGCTATAAAGGTGGAAACTACCTTAAAGGCATTTGTCTTGTTTTGTGAAGTATGCTTCTGGGTTTAGTCCATTTGTCTAAGTGACTATAGCAGTAGGACGAGGATGTTTATAAATTACCCTCCTTTGTCGGAGGCTATTTTATTGGTGAAAGGAAAAGTCATTGATGGCCTTCTCTTATAAGGATGCTTTTGCAAGAATGTCTTTGTACTATCATGGGATAAAAATCACACGAATGATTTTTTTCCCATTTTGAAATCCCCTTCTCAGTTGCCCCAAGAAAGAAGCCTAATCGTCTCCAACCTCAAAATCTTCATATTCATTCTATTCTCCCAAATGCATTCATTTCCAACATGTTGATCTTCAACATCTAGAGCCAAATCATCTAGAGTGTCCTTTGAATCTAAAAGGGTTCGATTTGCAGAAGAATCCTTAGGTAATCCCTCTCATACCTCATCTTTGCATGATAGTGAGAGTTATGAGGGAGAAGAAGTAAATTGGGGAGGCAATGGGGATGGAATATAAATGTTTGATCTCAAGTCCTTGCCTTAAAAAGTGGGTAAGAAGAATCCTTACGTAATCCCTAAGGATTGCCTCCCCTATTTACTTCGTCTTCCTCATAACTCTCACTATCACGCAAAGATAAGTTATGAGAGCAATTACCTAAGGATTATTCTGCAAATCAAACCATTTTAGGCAATAAGGATGGAACATAAATGTTTGATCTCAAGTCCTTGCCTAAAAAAGTGGGTAAGAAGAAAGTCCCTCTAGCAAAATTTAATCCCAGAGATTTACTAGTTTTTTACTTTAGAGGAGAAGATAAGAAATTCAAATTTTACACTACAATGTCAAGTCAACCAGTTCACATACCCAGAAAGATAAACTTGAACTTTCTGGATGTCAGCAAGTTTGATATTAGGTTTATGTTGAACTTTGAAGGGTGGATAGACCTATTAGATTATGAAGCTCTATTGTTCAGGGAATTAGTATTGATACTCTGTTTCATCTAGAGAGAGAAGCATATGTCATCATTTATAAAGTAAGTAGAGATAATCTTTGCTCATGATATTACTACTCTTGAGTAGCATCTAGGAGAAATTCTTGGAGTCTCCTTTGAGAAAGAAGAAGATGACAAGGAAGCAAAAGAAATATTTGGCTTGCTATCCACTGAAGTCATAGGTGTTGAGTACACCTTAGCTCAGAGAGTCATGAGGTCAAAGGATTTAACCATTGAGCATAGGATGCTTGAAAAAGTTTTAGAAGCCTTTATAGTGCTTGGAAAAGTTTTAGAAGCCTTTATAGTTTCTAAATTGGGATGGACCACGACAGTAAATGTATTTGAGGCTAATATTATATAAAAATTAGCAAATTACAAAAAGATCAGTCTCCCAAGAATTATGCTTCATCTCTTTGGATACATGCCACACCAAAATGATCATGTGGTACCTTTTGGCATGTGGCTCACTAAGAATTTTAGGACTTTGGTATTTCCACTCAAGGAGAGTTTGCATATTATATGACTACCTACAAAAGGGATTGGGTAGGAAAAATATTACACAAAAGAATGCAGATCAAAGTTTCTAAATACCAAAGAGAGATGGATGAGCTATACCAAAGATAAATGGAAAAAGATGAAGGCTTAAAAGAAGAAGAAGATAGAGGGGAACAAAGAGCACAATCCTAGGGGGAGAGAGGAGGAGAGGAAGAGAGGAGAATGGAAGAAACTAGTGCTATAGTAACCCAAGCATCACTCTCCTCACACATACCATCCGCAGTTCCTGGCTTCAGACCCTCCTTTACATACATGAGACTATCTAAGGAGGTTACTAGTCTATGAGCAGAGGTCATAATTATTCAAGAAGACTAGATTTTTACTAGACAGTAGTTGGCTAGTATCACATTTTGGTCTCCCATGTCCTTCTATCACCTCCACACAACCATCCAATACACTCTCACCTCAAGTTGCTTCCATTCCTCCCACAAACCCTTCATGTGATCAGCCCTAGGATCCCACATGGTGGTGCTGTCGTGGGCACCCAAATTTAGAACCTTGCTCCAATCTAATTTTCT
>JAYJMB010002712.1:0-14952 GCA_036873735.1 Pouteria campechiana
GTAGATGTATAAGCTGTACTTGAAGATTGTTTATTGAAAATTTCTTCCTTTTTCAAGTCACCCTCATCTTCTATGGTTGGTACATCTAGTATTTCTCCTAGGTGCTCTTCTAGTGATAATAAGTCTATTCCAACAATCATTCTCACACCTTTTACCATAGATTCATAAGAGTTATCTTTCCAATTGTATTAAAATATAAGGACTAGCTCTCTGAAGATTAGTGCTTCATATTTTATTAAACCAGTCCACCCTTGATAATTTAACATTGATTGAATGTCAAATTTGCATTTATCAAGAAAATATAGATCAATTTTGTTCTGAACATGGACGGGTCTGCCAAGCATTGATGTATAAAACTTGAATATCTTGTCCTCACTACCAAAGTAATATGTGGGTAAATCATTCAGTTCAAATTTGGCAGTTGGAACCTTTCTTCCATCAGCCTCTTTTGGTAACTTGCTCAAATCAAATTTCTTTGGCCTTCCTTCTCCTCTTTTTATATTTTCTTCTTCAACATTTACATTAGGTTGGGAAGGGAGATTACCTACATTATTTGTGGCTTGAGATCTTCTTGAGCTTCTAGAGGTTGAAGGGTGGGAAGAAGATGCTCCTCCTAATTTAATTTATATTTTAGAATTTATGATTGTCCAATATTACAAATATTAAGCATTTTAAAACATGTCATACATATCAAATATTTTCAATACAACATATATTTGCATAATTTCAACTTAGGCATGCTCGCTCATTATAATCATAAATAACAACAATAATGCATTTAAATGAAAAAGTCTTTTTGAGCATTTATCAAGATTTATATAATAAGTTTGATAAATTCATAATGATTTAAAATTTCATGATTTAAGAAAAGAATGACTAAGAGTTAAATTCTTATTTGAGATCTTTCAATTGTGTAGTTTCCTTATCAATTTCATATATTGGCTTAGATTTTTTTAATTGTTTATCAATGAATGTATGTGTAATCAAGGAAATTATTTCAGAGACATTTAGAGCATGATATTTTAACAAAATTATTAAGTTGAGTAACTTATCTTTCTTCATTACTTCGTTTGTAGATGCTTTCAGGTGGGCTCATGAGTGAAGATGCTAAACTTGATTCTTTATTTCAGCATTGTTGCTTTAATCATCTTCTTTAGCCATTGTAGCTCTAACTATCTTCTGAAAACTTTTTGGTAATCTTCTAAATGGAGAAATTTATTCTGCATTGCTTCTGAGATCTTTCAAGATGTTTCTGATAACTTCTGAGGGTGCTCAGAAGTTCTTGATGATTATCTAAGTGTATAATATCTTCTACATAGTTCTGTGTAACGTATCTCTGTTTCTATCTATCTTCTATGCAGAGTAGAACTTAGTTAGAACTTTTGTGTTCGCTTAACTATATTCTGCATTACTTTTATGTAGAACAAAGTTTATTCAGAGCTTCTATGTCAATAATTGTAGAAGTTCTGAGTTATGTGCACAAAAGAGGATCTCGTTTCTATAGTGCTCAGATTTGAAGGTCAGAAGTTCTGCAGAACTTCTGTATAAGTGAGAAAAAATTCTGAGCTTCTCCTTATTATAGAGACTTCACTTGCTTCTATTAGCTTCTGAGAAACTTTTGATAATCTTTTGTGAGTTTTGAAAAATATCTTATCCTTTGCAGCTTTCTTACATTTTTCTAACTACTTCAAAATGCTTCATTAAATGTCATTTAGTCCTGCATTGTTACACCATTTTGAAGCCTCTGAAGCTGTGCTTTCAATGCCTCTGAACACATTCTTTGAAGACGCTTTTCAGAGCCTTCAAAGTCATATTTTAGAGCTTTCAAAGTAATATTTCAGAGCCTCTGAAGCATTATGTTGACCTCTTTGATATTACCTCTGAAGCTTCTTTCTCTGCCATCAAAATCAAACTCTAAATTTTCTATATCTTTGGACGTAGCTATTTTGATTTTGATTTTTTTTGTTTGAAGAGTTTCTTTATTTCTTCTGGATTAGATACGTTTAGAACATTCTTGCACTTTTTCATTAATAAAGATCTCAAATAGATATGTTCTATACATAATATCAATGCAACATTCTATTTAGCACCATGGTATGCAAAAAGATATTAGCAAAAATATGGGCTATATTATTTTGGGCAAATTATTTATTGTTCTATTTTATTTATGTGGAGATTTTCTCTGTTGAAATTTTATGATTGCAGCATTTAGATTTTTAATATATTTAAATTATATTTGATTAAGATTATCAAGAATTAGAAAGAAACCAATTCTATAATTGTTGAGCAATACAAGATATCATATGATCACTTAATATTTTTATGGATGTAGTTTTCTAATGAAAATTTTCTTTTTAAGCTTATTTGGAATTAAGGCAAATTCTTTTTGAAAAAATTCTGCTCCTAATTTGCCATTATTGAATATCATGAATGTTAATTTCTAAACTTGATTTAAGTAAGAAAGTTTAAAATTACAATTTTAATATTTTCTTATGAATGCATAGTATTTTAAAGTTTAGATAAAATATATATTTCTTTGGTATATCTATCCTCAAGATTAAGTTGATCATCTGTGCATAGCTTTCCTAATTTTGAATGTTTTTTTTAGAATTCAAACTTTTGTTATAGTTTTATAATTTGATATATATATATATATATATGTATGTAGGTATGTATATTTCTAAGCTGAATTCTAAAGTCAAGCTATATTTAAGACAAAAGAATAAGTGCATAAAACATAGATATAAAGTGAAAAGAAGCTCGGTTTGAATTATCATACCTACACTTACCTTATCTTCCTTGACTTTATGAAATACATTTTTATTCAACCAGTGTCAAGAAACCTTTTGTCTTTTGAAGGAACTTGGTATTTCATTTTTTCTTTATTTTCCTTCTTTATTTCATAGTCCTTTGGTGAGAAGAAATCATTTGAGTTTTTAAGTGTAAGATACTTCTTTTCTTTCTTTCTTCTTTCTACTACTATCCTTCTCTTCCTTTTTCTCACTTCTTTTTCGTCTTTGACTTGCCTTTGATGTCTGCTTTGAACTACAAGTCTTTCTTTATCATCTTTATCTTCTTCAGATAGATTCTCCTCAACTTGAGAGGATTCCTTAATTGCTTCATCCTTCTATTCTTCAATTTGAATTTGGGATCCAACAATTTCTTTTTGAGTTTAAATCTCTTCTTGAGATTGCTCCTCCTCCATCGATGGTAGTTTTTTTATTGACAGTTCTTCTGCTTTCACAAATTAATCTTCTTTTCTCCTTTTTCTTGAAGAGATTGTTCCATTGTTTTACGATTTCCTACATGCAAGTTATTCTTAGCAAAGATATTAGTTTCATTTTGTAGTAAATCAATTTGCCCTTCAGAAATAGCCTTTAACCAGTCTATTATATCTTTTGCATTTTTACAAGTTGTGACATGATCACAGAGGGTGGGGCATAGAGCATTTAGCAAAGTATTTTTGGCTTTGATGTTTACTTGCCTAGCTTTTTCATCATCTTTATTTAAACTAATGAAGACAACTTTTACATTTCAACATCATTGGCCATAAGGCTTACTTCTATCATCTTTTTCCATTGATCGAAACTCATTCCCTCAAAGTATGGAATTTTTGTGATGGAATATCTTTCAAAGAATATGATAGTAAACATTATAATGTTAGCCAAATAGATCACTACAAATATTTATGTAGCCTACTCTGATATCACTTATTGGTAGGATAGGCTAGAACCCAAGAAGGGGAGTGAATCGGGTTTTATAAAATTTACTTATTTTAACCCCTATTTGATCAAATCCCTCTCTTCCTTTTATGTTAGCATGTTAATCAAAATGAAGCAATGGATAAAGCAAGTAAGAACATAAAGGAAAGATCAAGCATAGATAGCACATACAACTTATAGTGGCTCAGGCCCTCTCTTGGCACTTACTTCAATCTCTGAGTCATCTTTACTTGTTGCACTCAGGTTCCACTAATCTTTTGTGGAATCACACTTGGTTTTTCTGAGCTAACAAAGAACTCATACACTAGTTTTACCGAGCTCACCAGAAACTCACTATATTGGTTTTTATGAGCTTATCAATAACTCTAATAATGTTGATTTTCATAAGCTTACCAACAATTTTAAGCTTAGTTTTTAAGCTAACCAGCAAGTTCTACAAATGAAATAAGAATTTATACTTTTTGACGTGTTTCCTGTTGAGTGCTAAGAAAGACCTTAGATGCAGTTTTTCTTTGTGCAGAAGTTCTTCCCTTATGTTTTGAAGAGATTGGCCTTGAAAAAGATTGAAGAATGAAAGCTCTTTTGGAATATGAAAGTGGTTAGATCTTGGCCTTAGGATTTGCAAAATGAATTTTTCTTCTTTTTATTTTCTCATTTATTGCCCCCTTTCTTGTTTTTCAAACGTCCCTCAAATTCTCCTTAAATAAGTCTTAAAAACTTGATCTTTGGATGAGGAGTGTAGAGTTTTCATTATTTGCAATGTTCAAATTTTTGGCCTTTGGGCATTATCAAGTGGTATGGCAGGCGCCTGGGCTAAGCGGCTGTGGTTGATTCTCTAGTTTTTCTTCCAAGTGTATCTTGCTGCCTTCTAGCATGCAGTATGGCAGCTGCCATACTGGCTATGCTCCCAGGTAGTAGGCACAGTCGATTGGAGAATTGCCAAGCGGTTTACCTTTTAGAGCTTCATTTCTTGATTCATCTGATTGTCTATTGCCAGGCGGTTGCTCCAAGTAGCTAGCGTCCTCCAATTGTGCTTTTGTATTTTGCATCTTTTTTGAAACTTTGACATCTTTTATTATAAATCAATGTACATTTGTCACATGTAGTATATATGAAGCATGAATAGGATATTTGATTCATACTTTGTAAGGGATGTGTGTATTAAGCATATTTTCATTATTACACCTATGATTTCATTGAAGCTCATATATATACTATGTAATGTCAAAGTATACTTAAATAATTGCTCAATTATGAATATCCAAGAATGAGTTTGCATAAATTGTATATCATGGATAGCAATAATGAATTTGTGCTTTGATAAAGAAAGGTACATTTAGGCATGTTATTATTCTTACTCTACTAATGATGTTTTCATATTTTTCTATTTATGAAGATGCACCTAATTAATTATAGACATGTTTCCTTAAAGTTTATCAAACATACTATAATTATCCATTCATGATATACGTATGTTGTGAAGCATGGATATTTGCTTTAATCTTTATGTTTTGTATAAACTTCATTCGATTATAATTTCTTTCTTTAATTAGTTAATACTTGCATGTAGTACATGTGTTTATATATATGTGTTCATAAAAGATCTAACATATGATAATAAGATGATTGCATAATGGATCATATGATCGTTTATCAGGTAATTATAGATATGCGAGAGATTTTTGGAAGACAAACAAATATGAATGTATGTTGAAGTCATTCTAGCAAAGAATTTGAAAAATAAACTATGGTAGTTTATTCTTATGGCAGAACATTTGAAATCATACTAAAGTATACGTGTATGCTTGTTGTTGGAAGTTGGAGTATACATTAGAATACCTATACTTTCTTCTGAAGTAATTTATAGTTGGATAAATAGATTGAAAGATTGGTTTCAAAGTTTCTGAAACATATCAAGTATGAACTTCAGAGCCTCTGAAGCAATTCTTTAGAGTTTCTGGTATGATTTCAGAGTTTATGATATGACTTCAGAGGTTTAAAAGCTATATTGGGTGTGAACTTCAGAGTTTTATGATCTTGTATAGATTTAAATAGTTGTTTCAGAGTTTTTGAAATTGCTTTAAACATTAGCCTTATAATTTCTAAGAAATTACTTTACTAATACCATTAAAGTTTCTGAAATACTTTAAAAATGTTTTAATAGCATACACGAGTAATTCAGATAAAACTTTTAGGCAATGTTTTAATTCTTATAATCATATGATCATTATTATTATAAAGTAACTAATTTATGCACATGGATCAACATGAATTGTACATATTAGGCACATATATAATTCTATTTCTTGTTTTCTAATATTAGCAATATCATTAGCATAATGCAAATCTGGTATAAGTTTTGTTATTATCAAAATTATCTATAATACATGTGTGGATTATCATCATAATACATGTATGACTTAACAATATGGATGACTAAAAATGTTTTTAATGAATCTAGACCATATAACAATCAAGCAATCAATTTTAGGATTTTTCGACATTTTAGATCCAATGGAATGGTCAAGTTTTCCAAAAGGTCACCAGATCATATGAAATTAAATGGTTAAATTTGATTTATTATCTCCGATTTGAATGATCAAATAGTTGATTTTGAAGTTTTTAAACATTTTGAATCTAATGGAAGGGTTAGATTATTCAATGGAAGGCCAAATCATGTGAAATTGAATGGTCAAATTTAATTTATTGATTTATGGACCCCAAGACCTCCGATTTTAATGATTAGATATTTGATCTTGAAGTTTTTGGACATTTTAGATCCAATGGAATGGTCAAATTGTTCAAAAGATAGTCAAGTAATGTGAAAATGAATAGTCGTATTTGAATTATTGATTTTTAGATCATACGATCTCCAATTTTAGTAATCAAATAGTTGATCTTGAGATTTTTGAACATTCTAGATCCAATGGAAGGGTTAGATTGTTCAAAAGGTGGTCACTTCATGAGGTCCAAGTGGATAAGGGGTATGATTTTCTATATGTGATGTTGTGGTTCACTAAACTATTCAAGATATGATCCGAAATGTTGATGTGTTGTGATGATTATTAGATCGTGAGGTTTAAGTGGATAAATGTAATGATGCAATCTACTAAATCAGTAAGAATATGATCTGATGTAGTGTGATAATGACCTGATCATGAGGTTTGAATAGACAAATGTGATGATGAGGTCCACCAAACTAGTCATGATATAATTTGAGACATTAATTTGATGAGATATGGTCAGATAGAGAGCTTTGAATGAGTAGCATAGAAGGGATGAGATGTATTTCCCTAGATTGATGTTGTGGTCGGTCAAAATAGATAGTTTATGATATGTATTGTGATGTGATTAGTATTTTTATTACATATGCTAGTTACATCTATATTACTTACTAAGTTGTTATGACTTATGGGGTAGATGTGGAAAAGTTTTCTATGATAGTGATTTTTAAGGAATAACTATTGTATTTCACTTTTGAATTGGATAATTATACTTGATTACATTATGTATTGTATGGTATGATTCATTCTTTTTCATGTTTTTGAGTTATTATGGTTTCCTTTATGGTTATATTTTATCTCTAATGCTATAGATTTTAGGAGATTTACCCTCGGATTTAGGAATGATAGTTAGTTCAATTATCCCTAGGACTAGGGCATGACAGTTCGTATTAGAGCAAATTGTACTTAGATTAAAGATGAACATAATGCATGAGAATACCTAAAACTCAAATAGAATAGATTGGTGTAGATATGAGTGCCTTAGATAAATGCTTGCATTTAGGGATTCTCTATGATAAAAATAGAGATTTCAATTGTAAAAAGATTAGATGATAAATAAATCTTGTTCGCAATATATGCTGAGATATTTATTATATTCTTCTTGTAGAATGAACCATATGAATAATGTTCGAGAGGGAGGTTCCATACTGAAGCAACCAGAGTAATCCAGAGTAGGGACTAGTCGAGATCATCTTCCTAGAGGGAGCCAATGTTTAGGTCGACTAAGAGTAAACAAAGAAGTAAGGCCAACCTTGATGACTTTGGTAGAAAGGGCAAATACTCAGCAAGAAGAGTTAACATTGCTTAGACAGGAGATAATGGGCTAGTTTCAATAGCTTAATATGAGGCTAGATGCCAGTTAGCCTCAAACTGTTGCTGCTATGCCCTTAGCCCCACCGGCTCAGCAGGCTAGACAAACACAGGGTATCCAGGTTTAGGGACAGAGAGAGGGGGCATGAGATGCAAATGACTAGGGGCAAAGGGCTGGACCATTAGAGAAGAGGAATATGGTTACTAATAAAGGAATTGATGCAAGACATCATCGTGGAGAGTAGTTAAAGCAAAGAATTACATGTTAGCTTCCAAAAAGACCAATACTCGGAAGGACTCAGCTTTTCACGTCCTGAACCCTCCAACTTTTGCTTGGGAAAATAGCGTGGTGGCTGAAAACTAGCTCGATGCTATGAGCAAGACATTTGATTTTCTTAATTGCTCATAAACATAGAGAGACCGTATTGCTGACTTCCAGTTGGTAAATAATGCTCACAGTAGTGTGAGCAGTGAAAGTGAGTACTAGAGAGTCAGGATAATGAGATTACTTGGAATATGTTTAAGGAGCCTTCAACTCTTTGGGTTGAAAAAGCTCAAGATTTTGTTAAGATGAGATAGGGATCGATGACAATGGCCCAATATGAGATGCAGTTTTCTACTTTACTCTGGTTTGCCTCAGACATTGCCGGAAATAAGGAGACTAAGCGGAAAAAGTTTGAAGATGGTTTAGCAACAGGTATGAAGGCTAAATTTAAGCTCTTTAAATGTCAAACCTATGGATAAATGGTGGACTATGCCATGCTTGCTGAAAAGAAGATAAAGGAGTGTCATGCCCCACTAAGGGGGTGGTGAATTTTACCATCCTATAATATTTCCAATTTCTACAAAAAAAAATTGGTATAGTTTCCTTTGAAGTATATATGACTCCCTTCCTATACATCATACACCACATCAGAATACAACTTACAATCACTAATACATCTCTGATGGAAACATAAAACACATTCATAAAAGACCAAAACTTAGCCACAATTGCCTAGAATCATTGCTGCATCATGATGGTAATACACATACTAGTTACATATATACAAGTCCATCTATAATATTATAACCATTTGTACATTACATGCTAATACATTTAATCAACTATAAATCAATTGAAATTGAACACATATAATCATACATATATATTGAAGGATTATAATCCCACATTATTTCCTAAATACAAATCACATCTTCTAAACAATCTTTCAAGCACTTATCTTCACTAGCCACTAAAATGAAAATAAAAGAGTAAATCTTTACAAACTTAATAAGTAGGCAAAAAAGACAGTAATAATCAATTCAAAATAAGATATTTAAAATTACTCATAACTACAAGTACGATAATGCACTCATAGGATGAAATCCAAATCCTCTTCAATAACCACATATCATGACAATGGCATAAAATCATTCTATACATTACCTCATACATATCCATATGCATTCTCACATCATTATAGATATACATAACTAATAGAATGATAGACCGCACTACAAATGGACAATCATAATATTTTTTTCTTTTTTTCTTATACCATGATTTAAAAATGATACTAGTTCATATGCAATACATTCCTAACCAATATAAGGGAATAATCAGTATCCCTTATCAATTCATGCTTATATAATGACATTTAATCTCTCTGACCATTGCCATACAAATATTACACTATAAACAATCAAAATATCGTGCCCAAATGCAAAGCCATGGAATACTTTTTATTTCATCCCTATGCACATTTATTAAATCTCATAAACAATATCTATAAACAATTTAAGAGGTTACTAATTCATATAAGCATGTACAACCATAAAAAACAATCACAAAGTGACCTTTACTTCTCTTGATCCATATATTTACTTATGCATAACTAACTATCTTCATCAACTTGTCTCGTCTGTCTTCACAGGCTTAACAAATTATACATCACATTATTATAGAACAATCGATAGACCCATAATTGTACATCACCATATAGCATAGAACATATAAATTAATATACAACCATGAGATATCCAATATCCCCATCCATTCATACAAGTCAACTATAATTGTGGGATATTCACTATCCCTATCCATGCATCTATTCAAATAATAGAACAACCTACTTATCTTAATGGTCAACAATCCACAAGTCCTCAAGTTCCTTGACTTAGCTCCCACTCAATATTCAAGTGACCTTATACATATAACATACAACAGAATTTAACTTTACATATGTTTCAATGAGAATTCCTACTCAATTCACAAAATAAGAAAAACACACTTAATGCTACTATCTCATTAGGGTTTTCCCTCATCTACTTGCCCAATTATAGATTCCAAGTACTCATTCTAGTGATGTTTATCATTCACCTCAAGTTAGAATTCCATATGACTCAAATTTGGAGATTTTCATTTAATTCACTCATTTAGTAATTTCATCACTTAGAACAACTCACTTGAGGTAATTAAACATTCCTATTATCATTTAGGACTATCCCCATATTTGATAACTCATTAAACATAAAACGACCCCTTAAAGTAGAAATTCACAATTATGAACAACCCTAATGCATTTTCATCTCCTTTCTTCACAAAGGCAATGTTCTATCCTTACTCATGCATTCCAAGTCCCTATAATCAACAGTGTCCCTAGTTTTTAATGACTAATTTTATGAAAACATTCTTGTTAAAGTTCTTGACAACATGGTGTATATACAAATATAAGATTTCAAATTTAAGCCCTACTTGAATAGTCTTAAAGAGACTCTTAAACACCACTTTAAAATGTAACTTTATGGGATTTCAAAGGTACAAACATGGCTCTTTCCTTCCCCACTTGTCACACCTTATCAAGTTAGATAATTATTACTTGTAAATATAAAAATTTGTTTTAGTGGCTACCTATTTTTTATTTTTTATTTTTTATTTTTTTAGGGGGAGGGGGGGGGGGGGGGTGTTTGTATTGCCTTTTTAAGTGTAATCTTCACTCTAAAGCACCCATGTTGCTTCCCATTTCTACCAATTCCTACTCACTCAATTTGTGAATATAATCCTTGTATTAGGGTTGGTTTAGTGGCTAATTAGGGTGACATCAAAATCATTCAATAACTTTCACCTTTCATATAGACATTTAATCAAATAGTTCATGTACATTATTGTTTTATTGATTTTCAATAACAAACCATCTATTTAATGTATTTCCTATCATGCATAACCTATTTACAACTCAATTATGATCAATATGTCATTAAAACAACTCAATAAAATCTCACTTCATTCAACCTAGCTGCCCATTACTTCATGCATGATTTTATTAAGTGATGTGCATTGCATGGATTTGAAAATTTCTAGTAATATAGACTAGGGTTTATGCATTTTTGATGACATATTCTTCATTCATAGCATCATTAACATTTAATTAATCATGAAAAATAGTTTAATTAATCTCCAATTTTGTCCCCAACAGTTGCAAAACATCAAACCACGTCCCATATGTTTGCAACATGCAAATAAGTTCATGGATAGCAACATATGCATAATTTCCACACCCTTTTCTTTTTAAAAACCGTGTATTTAACATCCTAACTAGTCGTCCCATAAAAACCCCAACTAATCATAGTTATTTCATACCCAAAATCTCTCAAACAATCCACATTTTACAGCTACAAACCAAAAAAAATAGGATTGAAAATTAACAATGAGGGAAACCACTTACCACTTGATTTAGGTATTGTTTCCTCCTTAAAGCTCTGTCCCAACTTGATTTCCTTCTTTCCCTACTCGTGCAACAACAATAAGCACCTTTTCCTTCTTTGCGCCATCCCACATAAGTGGAAAAATGGAGGCTTATGGCCATGGTTTGAAGGAGCTAGTGAAAATCTGATTTTTTCAAAAGCATTTTGAGTGAAAAATGTGGATATGAGGGCTGTGGGAAGGTCAAGTGTGAGCGAAAGAGGAAGGGGCATTAGTGAGGGAGAGAGGGATGGTTTAGGGGTATAAAGATGATGATGGAGCACCATATTCTATTTCCCATTTGATGTTCCTCTAATCCATCCCATGCCTTACACATGTAACACCATTTCTTAATAATTTCATTAATTAAATATGATTATACATCCTCTAATCATCTCTATCATACATATAATAAATTACACAAATGGATCCCTTTCATAGATGCATTAAAATGCATAACTAATCCCCTTAAATAAATAAGAATAATGTCATTTAATAATTCTTCATAGATGTACATTAAACCGCATAAAATTAATAAATCATTTGCAAATTCCACTTCATATACATATATTTATCTCTATAGATCTTACATACAAATTTTTAAAATTATTTTGCATAATTAATACACAAAATTTTAGTTTATGCAATTTAATCTTGTCATTTTCGTTCTTAATTATCCTCCAAGAGCAATTTTAGCGTGTTGGGCATAACTGCCTCATAGGATATCCAAATCATATGTTTCTTATTATGTTGGAAAGATAATTTCAAGCTATATAACTTTTATGTTGAATATTGTTTCTAAATTAGTCTCAAAATATGTTAAAATTAGAATACAAGTGACACCTTTGTTGTGTTCAGCTTCTTTTTAACATGCCCTTGTATTCAAATCACCATTTAATTTCATATGTAATTAATATATATATATATTATACAATGATCTTATTTAGAAAATTTTCTTTTATCACTTCATTTCATCACATGAATACTCAAAATAAGCATTTACAAAAATTTTTCCTTACCCAAAAATTTTGGGGTGTCACAAGGAGACACTATACATTCTTGGAAAACACAAGAATTCTCTAGAAAGAGAAGAATCATCGGCTAAGAGAAGAGAGGTGCAGTATTCAAGTTCAGGAAGGGAAGCAAACTTAGCAAGAAGTGTGACAAATGTAAAAAGTTTCACTTTAGACAATGTCATTTCTAATAAGATGCATGCTTCAAATGCAACTAGATGGGTCATCAGGCCAAGGAGTGTACAATTGGGGTGGTCTATTATCATTTTAGAGGAGCTTGTCACTACTCTAGGGAATGTTAATCCCCTTTGACTAGTGGACGATAATAGCAGCAACCACGATAACATCAAATGACTAGGGTGGCAGGCAGAGCAGCAAAATTACAATAGCATGGTAATTAGCGGACCACTCAAGTCTTTGCTCGAATACTAGAGCAGTCTTGAGCTCCAATTGGCTCAATGACAGGTATCATCCAACTTTATGGACATTATTATCATGCTTTGTTTGATATTAGAGCAGATAGATCTTTTATAGCGTCTGAGTTCGATCGAGAACATGCCTTGCATTCTCGAAAGATGGTTGAGGATTTAGTAGTTGTATTACCTATGGGTGATAGTGTGGTCATGAACCATGTTTGTTTATCTTATCCTATTGAAATAGGAGAGATAATGATGTTAGTTGATTTAGTAGTTATGCTTATGAAAGATCTAGATGTTATCTTAGGCATGGACTAGATGAGCTATGGGTAGTCAATATAGACTACTAATAAAAGAAGATTAAGATCCATTCAACGGATCAGGTTGAATTTATCTTCGAAGGAAATTAAAGAAAGGTGTCTCACTTAATATCATCTCTTCAAGCGGTGAAGATGTTAAGATAATGATGATAAGGTTTTCTTATAGTAGATGTAACAATTGATTGGAAGGAGCTAAGAGTTAAAGATATTCTTATGGTGTGAGAATTTTCAAATGTCTTCCCAAATGAGTTGTCTGGATTACCTCCTGATAAGGAGATTGAATTTACTATTGACTTAGTCTCTAGGATAAGTCTAATCTCCAAGGCACCATATCGCATAGCTCTAGCGGAGTTAAGGGAACTAAAAGAGCAATTGCAGAAATTGCTTGACCTAGGGTCTATCCGCCCTTGTATATCATGTTGGGGAGTACCAGTTCTTTTTGTTAAAAAGAAATATGGTAGTCTTAGATTATGCATAGATTATAGAGAACTGAACAAGATATCTATCAAGAATAAATAACCTCTACTACGCATTGATGATTTTTTTGACCATTTGCAAAGAGCAATGTCTTTTCCAAAATTGATCTTCGATTCGACTATCATCAGTTGAAAAGCAGAGAAGAATGTTGAGTCATACATGTATTGTGATGATGATTCACACGTGTATAATAGATAATTTTGATGACAAAAAAACTTATACTAGATTTGCATTATGCTAATGATATTGTTAATATTAAAAAATAAGAATTAGAATTATACATGTGCCTAATATATACAATTCATATTGATCCATGTGCATAAATTATTTACTTTATAATGATAATGATCATATGATTATAAGAATTAGATTATTACTTAAAATTTGTATCTGAATTACTCATATATACCATTAGAACACTTTTGACATATTTTAGAAACTTTAAAAATATTTCAGAAAGTTATTTCTGCATCCTCAGAGGTCCTAAAGTAATTTCTCAGAAATTATAAGGCTTGTACTTAAAGTAGGTTCAGAAACTTTGAAACAACTCTTTAATTCTTCAGGATCAGAAAACTCTAAAACTAGCACCCAATACAACTTTTAAACCTCCAAAATTACAACATCCAATTAACTCCTCTGAAGTGAAGTCATAAACTCTGAAGTCATATCATAAACTCTAAAGTTATTTCAGAAACTCTAAAGAATTACTTCAGAGGCTCTGAACTCTATACTTGGTACATTTCAAAAACCTTGAAACCAATCTTTCAATCTGTTTATTCAACTATAAATTACTTCAGAAAAAGAATATGTATTCTAATGTATATTCTAACTTCCAACAACAAGCATACATATATACTTTGTTATGATTTCAAATGTTCTGCTATAAGAACAAATTGTCAAAATATATCTTTCAAATGCTTTGTTAAAATGACTTTAAGATACATTCTTATTTGTTTATCTTCTAAAAATCTCTTTCATATCTATGATTACTTGATAAACAATCATATAATCCATTATGCAATTATCTTCTTATCATATGTTGGATCTTATATATATATATATATATATATATATATGTGTGTGTGTGTGTGTGTGTGTGTGTGAGGTCACTGAAAATCGATCAGATCAGGCACAGTAAATGATGAGGAAGAAATAAATGCAAATGGAATGACATGACCGAAATTGG
>JAYJMB010002713.1:0-14949 GCA_036873735.1 Pouteria campechiana
CATTATTGCTGGTCATTGGCACTTCTATCACCAAATCTTTTGCTAAAATATAGAAAAATTAAGAAAATGAAAATATCTAAATTTTCAATGGAACTTCAAGATAAATTAAGATGCCTACAAAAACATATTTCCATGTGAAAAGTGTACAGTGCTTAACAGGCAATGAGCATAGAAATTTATTAATACCATAACATTGCAGTTACAAACATATCAAATGCATGCATGCAGATAATTTACCAACAAATCTAATACACAAAAACGAAAATGATGTAGACATATACATACATACAAATTGAATAAATTATCATTACCAATTTATTATCTAATAAATCATAAATATTCTATTAATTTATAATTAAACCTAATCACTATTCATTTTTTATCCGTACTTAAAAGCTCTTTTTTAATCTACGCAATAAGTTCCATTAACCCAAATGATCAATTTGGGCAATTCCCTGAATTGGCCCTGATTATACCCAAATTTGAATTGATTATAAACGATCAAATTAAACCAAAGAGCTTTTGCACATTTATCAAAAAATGTTACATTATGTTCATTCATTAATAAATATCACATATGGCCCACTTGATTCACTTGGAAATTTTCACCAAATTCACCCTAATTTCAACAAAAACAAAGTTGCTTCCAAAATTGATGATCCAAATCACTATTTTGTTGTACACCTTAGCTAATTATTATTTTAATTCATCACTCTACTTGGCAACATGGAAAAGGAATAGAAATCTCTTTTCCTCCTTTTCTCATCTATTTTTAGTTTATGTAACATTTACCTACTCAACAAGTCTACATTATCTTCATCATTAACTATATTTTTAATTATTATCCCTAGCATTTTTTCCCTATTTTGTCCATTTTTCTAATTTTTCTCCTCCTATTTTCTTTCACTTTTCCTTATTCCCAAACACCTAATTAGTTTGATTAGTCCTAATCAAACACTTAAGCATTTTTGTCAAATCAACCTAATTACACTCCTATACAACTTGACTATTAAGTTATTAAAGTAAACCATAGTTTTATCAGAAATCTAAAATTATCAACATCTATTACATCATTTTCATTCATCAATTAAGACCAATTTTAGTTGTTAATTAATTGATTTGGAGTTTTTCAGCAAATTTTCTCTAATTTCACCAAGAACAAAATTACTCCTACAAATTTGGAGTTTCATTGTATCTCTATCATTAGAATATTGTTTGAATTCATCATATCAGAGAAATTTGGGCCAAATAGATTTTCCTCAAATTAGTTTATTTTCAAATGAACTTTAAATTCCAAGAATCTCAGCATAAAAAACTAGAATCAAGGTTAAAACATCCAAAACAATCAATTTCCACGAAAAAAAATGAGAAAAAGAAAATGATTGATTTAGGGGCTTTACCCACATCAGCCACCAGCCTTGCCATGAGAAGAGCTTTGCTTCAGCAATCATTTTTATTATTGCTATTGTTTTACCATCTCTAAATCAATGCAACTGGGTGTGGGATAGGATTCAACTAGAAAAAATCGCAAGAGAATAAAAGAAATGGGATCCAATGCTTAAAATTGCACATATAATTGTCATACGCACATTGTTGTCAATTTGACGATAAATTATCAATGAATTTTGCTACAATATTGCCGATTAGTTGATATTTTAATTATCACCCAAGAGTTGAGAATATCACTTAAATAGGGAATAACCCTGATCATTTGCCAATATGCACCTGATTGATAATTACCAATGATAAATTGCAAAAAATATGAATATGGTGAACCTTAGTAAAACCAACATTCCAAGACAAAATTACAAAACATATTTGAAAAAAGACAATTTTTCTATTTTTTTTCTATTTTTTGATTCTTTTTGCTGAATAACAATTTTCAAAAGCAAAATAGTCTCCAAATTTTGAATTTTTTCCTAAAAATGATAATTTTCATTTCTTTACCTCCAACCAAACAGCCTCTAGAAGGAATGCTTGTTATTGACAAGATTGGTAAATCAAACGAAATACCTAAAATGATATTACCACAAAAATGTTCTTCACTTTTTTAGGTAATTATTTGGTGTTGGCCATTATAGTTACTGTGAACCAACAATATCCATATAACCAGCGAAATTATACATATGTTGTTGATAATTGATACAAAAGTTAAATAGAGTACAATCAATATCACAAACAGGTCCTAATCTACAAGTTCTTAGCTAATGAGCTATATGGATTAAAAGCATTGTAATAAAGAATAGAATGTCACCTCTAGTAAAGTGTTGGACTTTTAATTTCTATTTTCAAGAACAAGATAGAATAGATAAGCTTTAATACAACTATAAAGAATTTTAAAACTCAACTCATACATAGATAAGCTTCAATAACAACATCAAGCAACCATTAACAACATCATAATAACCAATAAAATGTTGCCTCTAGCAAACTAATTAACTAATATCTCAAAAAGAAAGATGTAACAAATAAACAGAGAGATAAAAGAAACACATAGGCTTTTTAAGGTCAGCCCAATAGCCATTATCCATTGTTTCAAAGAATGGAAATCAAGGTATCTAGTTCCTCATCCATATAATTTTTAAATGCAATTATGGGTTAGAGCCCAAAACTGACTGCATTGCAAGTCCACTAAGGAAAACTGATGAGGAAAGTTGTGCTGTCAAAATTCACATTCTTGCCACTCGGAAAAATATATTACTCTATCACCATTATCAGGTTAATAACACTATTGAGGGTGGATAAAATCCGCCCCATAAAATCAACAAGGAAATCTATTAATTATTTCTCAGTAATCTGATCCGTCTAATGAGCTCGACCTCCCTTAGAAAGGGGTTTAATTTAAGCTGATGTTAAGACCAAATCAATGAGACGCTGAGTTAGAATTGTTGCATCAAACAGGACTGCAGCAGGCCATGAGGAAGATGAATTAGCGTTGCCTGTTCAGCATCTCAACAATCCCATCAGATGCCGATATGGCAGAAATTATTGAAGCAGATTTGTACATCCAGGATAATGCAAGACGTGCAATACATATGAAAAGCATAGTTGAAGCTTCTCCATCAAGAGGGCGAGAAGTCAAAGCCATGTCGCACTGTCAGAAACATATTTGGAAGGAAGGGAGCCTGACTATGCTCCCTGCGAGCGTAGTTGAAGTGCAAACGAAGACGTCTCCCCAGTCACGCGCGTAGGCAAAGGCCGTCTATGCCTTTCCACTCTCTCCATTCAGAGTGCCAGCCAAACACTGCAACAAGTAGTCAGAAAACGCAGTTGAGAAGGAGGTGGCGTAGGCGGAGGAAACCTATTTTGTCAGTTAGCATGAGCCCAATCAAAAAGCATAGGTGGGGCCTGACTATGCTCCTCCCTCACGTAGCTAAAGGCAAAAGCCACCAAAGCAGAAGCAAAGTTGAAGCCTGACTACGCTCCCTGTGAGCGTAGTTGAAGTGCAAAACTCCACCAGCATGCGTGGTCAGTGTGGCAGGCACAAGGAGGTATAGTCAGATCTTCCTCCCTTGGACGCAGTTGACATGGGTTGCAATGTTGGAAGACGTAGTCAAAGGCAAAACTTCTTGACACCGCTCCCAAGGAGCGTAGTCAAAGGTAAATCTCTAACAACGCTCCCAAGGAGTACAGTCAAAGGCAAAACTCCTGATATCACTTCCAAGGAGCATAGTCAAAGGCATATATTTAGATGTCATATAAATTTTATGAATTTTGGATAAGAAATAATTAGTAATTTATTACTCTAATGATATGTGCATTAAGGATGTATTTTTATGTATTTTTTTAATTAAAAAATTACATATTGAATATTGGTCTCTAATTAACGCTCTTGTCAAATAAAGTATATCCTATGGCTTAAATTCATGAAAAAATGCATGTATATGAAGTGGTGGATAAAAATATGAAAAACAAAAAGTTTGAATTAAAAAATTGAAACTCTTTGTGAACAGTAATACGTAAACAAATTTTGGTTTTTGATTATGAGTGGTTTTTGTAAGATCTGAACCATCGGATGTGTTCGAAATAATGTTATTAGGCTATGATAGAAATTTGGGGTTGAAATAATTTTATTTGATTAGTTAAATCTAATTAAATATGAAAAAAGAAAAAATCATTAAAACTTAGATTTTTGGGCCATAAATTATGGGTGGACCACACTGGGTTGATTAGGGCATTTTCTGGAATATTTAGAAATAATTTTTCAATATTTGGAAGTTTAGTAAATGTTAGAAAATGAGATTTTTAATCAAAAATTTTAATTTTTGATTAAGGGACAAAGTCCTTGTTACGGTCGTTGCTAGCCAAGTTGCCTGAGAACTCTGGCTGGCTAGAGCTGGGCTAGCCCAGCCGAGCCACGGGCTTCATCCCATGCCCACAAGTTAGGCCCTAGCCTAGTGACAAAAACTAACTTTAGCCCAGCGAGCCGAGCCTAATAGCAGGCCTAGGCGGTGGTGCGGCTACAATAGCGGCAGCTTCCGGCGAGATGTAAACGGATGGCCCAAATTAATTTTTATGTTTTGGGACCATCTGATCTCTAATTTGGGTGATCCGATAGTTAATTTTGGTATTTTTGGATGTTCTGAATCCAATGGAAGGGGTAGATTTACCAATAGGTGACCAAATCATTAGTGATCAAATAGTAAGATTTATTTTTATAATTTATGGATCCCACAAACTCCAAATTGGATGAATAGATAATCAATCTTGATATTTTTAGACCTTATAGACCCAATGGAACTGTCAGATTGTCTAAAAGATTGCCAGATCATATGAGATTGAAAAGTCAAATTTAATTTATCAATTTCTGGACTCCACGATTACTGATTTAAATGATCAGATAGTCAATCTTAATATTTTTGGACCTTATAGACCAAATGGAATGGTCAGATTATGCAAAAGATGGCTAGGTCATGTGAGATTGAAGGGTCATATTTGATTTATTGATTTCTAAACCCCACGATTACTGATTTAGATAATCAGGTAGTCAATCTTGATATTTTTGAACCTTATGGACCCAATGGAAGAGTTAGATTGTCCAAAAGATGACCATATCATGTGAGATTGAAGAATCAAATTTGATTTATTGATTTTTAAACCCCGTAATCACTGATTTAGACGATCAAGTGTAGTTGAGCTTATAATTTTTGGTTATTCTAGACCCAATGGGAGGGTTAGATTACCCAAACGATGGTCAGATCATGCATTTTATTGGACAATTTTGTAAAGAAGGGGATGTATGATGTGAATTAATATGTGATTCACTAATCTAGACCAATTATGGTCTAAGATAAATTATTTATTATTTTCCAATGTGTTAAATCAAATAGTGTACATGGCAAACAACCAAGTTTTAATGATGAGCAATAACTTATGAGCGAAAATTTGTAGTATTGATAATTGTGTTCCCAAGCATTGTAGAAACAGATCTAAATATATAGGGAAGCAATTTTAATACAGTGGACAGCGTACATAGTGAATGCATCAACAAGCATAATCTACTAACCGAAAGAAGACAAGCATGATTAGAAAGAATGACCTGATTCTTTGAAAGAAAGCCATCAAGAAAATTTATAGCTATAAAGTTTAAGCCTCAATGAGTAATCAAGCAAGTCGTCTATAGATAAAGTCAGTATCAGATAGCATCTACCCCAGAAAGATTCAGACGAATTGTTCCACAGACAAGATAAATAAACTGTTCATAATCAACACTTATCCACAACAATTAGATCAATTCAGTTTGCAGAAGTAAGAGATGAAACGGAGCTTAAATCAGACAAACGAAGAAGCCAAAATGGAGTCAAATTACTCAAGCATTTATCCCTCATACAAAGCTCATCTGTAAACTGAAGAGGCCAAGGAACCTATTTGTAATCTTTATAGAAAATATATTAGATAAAATAGAAGCGGCACAATAGCTAAAGAAGAAAACTTTGTCTGTCGTCTTCACCTACAAGAGTTGTCTGCCACTAGCAACAGACAAAGCCATTAGACAACCCTTGAAGAAGCAAGTCATCAATGCCTTAACGAGTCATCTGTTACTTCTAACAAACAATCCATTATATAAATGACTAAAATGAAGATTTGTCTGCATGTCGTAACTTCATCTATCACTTACAGTAGACAAACTAAAAGATGAACCATTTGAAAGACTTTGTCTGCAGCTTGCAACTTCTTCTTGAGATTTCAACAGACAGACAAAGTCATTGTCTATCAAGGAAGGAGCCTTGTTTGTCAAAAAGAATCACCTGCTACTTACAATAGACAAAAGCATTTCGGTTGATAAAAGGAAGACTTCGTCTAGTGAAAGATTCTTCATCTCCTGTGAAGAAGCTTTGTCCACACTATAAAGATTATCTATCACTTACAACAGACAAAGTCACCTCACCTGATGAAGGAAACTTTGTCTGCTAAAAGAATGTCGTATGATGAACAATGAAGAAGAGAAACTTTGTATGTGCTTCTACAAATCGTATATTGCTTATAATAGATAAACTAGAAGACGAAATAAATTGCTGCCACGATCTCTGACAATGACGAAGTGGTCTATCGTATGGATCTACTCAAAGCAACTTTGTTTATTACTTACAAAAGATAAATTCAAGACATGATCTGGCAAAGTTTTCATATGAAATATAACATATCATGAGGAGTAGAAGCCACTTGTACCAAAAATCGCCGATTGCACTCTTTGGTCAAAATTCAAAGCAAATTCTATTAAGCAAACTAGACAAATCAGGCTTAGCTGAAGATGAGAAAAAATTTAAAAGAAAGCAGTTTACACTCTGATAAAGGTTACAATACTCAAAGGTTGCGTTCATTTAGGCTTAATGAGCGTCTTTCCAACATAGTAAGGGGTCAGCCAAGAAGAAAAGTCTTTATCCTATTTTTGCAAAAAGTAGGAAAGCATCTCCTTCAAGAACGGCGCTACAGGCTTTCCAGTTGCAAATGAGGGCCTGCTTGGCCTAGCAGCGAAAATCTTAGAAGCTTCATTTTGGAGCTTCTGCCAAACCACATTTTTTTAGCCTTTGGCGGTGGGGTGAAGTGCTTTTGAAACACCTTCCAAACATTCATAAAAAAACTATGGAAGCACTTTTGAGGGCTTGAAAGCGCTTTCAAGCTGTTTAAATGGAGGGTCAAATAGGCCCCGAGTTTCTCAAGAAGATAACTTTTCAATAGAAAATAAGATAGCTTTTCAATGGGAAAAATCAAAATAGTCTTTAATATTCAAAAGAAAGCCAACTACCTCCAACGGACAAAAATTCTGAAGCTTTATATAGGTAGTGCAATGTCAATGAAGAAGATTAAGAAAGTTGAGAAAAAAAATAAGAATAGAGCTTAAACGAGTATCGTCTTATTGAATTAGACTATGCTTCCTCCTAAATAGTCAATCTCCATTGCGCTAAAAGATAATGAACTGTAAAAGTTCTATCTTAATCATATACCTAAAGTATTGATATTTAATGAGCTTCAATGAGATATCATATATGAGCTTAATCTTTGTACAAATTAGCCTAAGAAAAGAGGTAATGTAATGTGCAAAAAGAGTGCTATCAAATCAACTGTGTGAGTTGATAGTGAGCTTAAGAAAATCACGTTGTATGAGTTGTTAGTGAGCTCTAAAAAACCAATAAGTTTGCTAGTGATCTTTAAAACAAGTGAGTTTTCTGTTTATCTTATAAAGACTAGAAGAGTGCTGGGAACACTATGTTTACACTCACTGGAGCTGGAATCCAAAAGAGTGTTAGGAACACTATCTACACCCCTTAAAGTTAGTAACTAGAAGAGTGTTGAGAGAAATAGTATATTTCCATTATTTAGGATATAGTGGAACCCAAAACACAATGAGTTGGTACCCTTGGAAGAGTGGATGTAGGGACGAGGTTCCCAAGCCACTATAAAAACTGCATTGTTTGTGTGTGTTTGTGCATTTATTTTTACTCTTCATTACTTCATTAAGCATAACATTATCATTCATATCATCACACACACACACACATCAACCTGTTTGACATAGGAATGACTAAGAGAAGTTGAATGGAAGTGAAGTAGTTATGTTGATAAAATAATTAAATATGGAAAATATATATGTGCTGCATCACTGCTTCTTCTTAGCTCACTAATTTTTATTTGGTCATAATTTTTATATATTCAATTCACCCCTCTCCTCTTGAGCTACTCATTTACATGGGACCAACACAATAAATTGCATATGATTGGTGGTGCTATCAGTGGAGCTCACCGGTTGAGCTATCTTCCTTATAGACTGGCTCGGGTGGCCTAGAGCTGATTATGTTGATGTTATATTGCCAATTAAGTTCATCGGTTGAGCTATCTTTCTATTAGACTAGCCCGGGTGGCCTGGAGTGTATAATATTGGATCGGATTTTCATATTTCCAATGGAGCTGCCTTAATGATCTAGCCTGGAATATGATGTGTATTGATAGTAGCACATGATATGGGTTATTTTTCTAATATATGTATTAATTACATTTATCCTAATTGCTGAGTTATGACTCACCCCTTCTTAATTTATTTTTTCAGTGAATGCAGCATGAGGAGTGCACTAGTGTGTGATGTAAGGGGTAGATGATGTTATATATTATTCCAAATAATGTTTAAAGACAATTATGTTTATTATTGTATAAGACTTGTATTATGGAATTGACATATATCATGATTCCCTTTTTATTTGAGGTTATTGATGTGGTTGTGTATTATCTTAAGTATGATAGATCTAGGGAGAATTCACCCTTGGTTTTGAAAATGATATTTATTTATGTTTTTTTTGGGTCGGGCCATGACAGTAATCAAAGGCAAATCTTCCTAACTCCGCTCTCAAGGATTCAAAGGTAAAATTTCCTTACACCGCTCCTAAAGAGCACAGTGAAAGGCCAAATCCCTGACATCATTCCTAAGGAGTATAGTCAAAAGCAAAATTCCTAACTCCACTCCCAAAAAGTGCAGTCAAAGGCAAAATTTTTTGACACCACTCCCAAGGAGCGTAGTCAAAGGAAAATTTCTAACAATGCTCCCAAGAAGTACAGTTAAAGACAAAACTTCTGATACCATTCCCAAGGAGCATAGTCAAAGGCAAAGTTCCTAATATCGCTCCCAAAGAGCGCAGTCAAAAGCAAATTTCTTGACACTGCTCCTAAGGAGCGTAGTCAAAAGTAAAACTCATGACACCACTCCCAAGGAGTGTAGTTAGAGGCAAATTTTCTAACACCGCTCCCAAGGAGTGCAATTAAAGGCAAATTTTCTCACATTGCTCCCAAGGAGAGCAATCAAAGGCAAAATTCCTTACTCTGCTCCCAAAGAGCACAGTCAGAGGCAAATTTCCTAACACTGCTCCTAAGGAGCATAGTTAAAGGCAAAATTCTTGACTTTGCTCCCAAGGGAGTGTAATCAAAGGTAAAATCTCTGACTACGCTGCAAAGGAGTGTAGTTAAAGGTACATTCCTGACTACGCTCCCAAGAGAGTGTAGTTAAGAAATTTATATTTTCCACCCAAGGAGCATAGTTGGAAATTTTACAAGCTTCACCCAAGGAGCGTAGTTAGGAATTTTATAATCCACCCATAAAGAACGGAGTCAGGCCCTCCAAGCTTATAAATACCCCCTCCTCCTCTCATTTGAAATATAAAGAAATCTTTGGATAGGAGCTCTAAGGATTCTTCCCAGACGCCAGAGGTTTTTAACCTACCAGATATTTCTCTTGGTGCCTGAGGGCACTCTGTCATGGCCCCACTATAGTACATACGTGGATCCCACCCATGCTTTGGTAATGGTGGGTCCTAAATGATTAACAAACTACAAGGTACTGTCGGATTGAACTGTTAAAATATACTTAAACTAGCAAAATCCTAATTAAACCCTGTAAATGGCAGAGCTACCTTGAAAATGCCCCATAAATCAAAAAAATGATGACCCTATGTTAAACTAATTTAGAACTATCATTAGCATTAATTATTATCATTAGTGTTAATCATGATTAAATTTAATTAAATCAAAAGTATAATTAGGCTTAATTCATGCAATCTTTACGATCTCTCACAACCTAAAAATAAAAATCACTCACTTTCAGTTGTTCATGGGATATTGGAAAATGTCACCCATCCAACAACTCAATAGCTTAAGTCTGAGATTGAGTCACTGAGTCACAACTCACTAAGTCAAACCTTAGTAAACATCATTTATCTAACAAGCCTAAGTTAGGACTGAGTCACTGAGTCATAACTCACCAAGTCAAACATTAGTAAGCACTATTCATCCACTTATCCAACAAGCCAGAGTTAGGACCGAGTCATTGAGTCATGACTCACTGAGTTAAACTTTAGCAAGCACTATTCATCTACTTATCCAATAAGCCTACGTTAGGACCGAGTCACTGAGTCATTACTCACCAAGTCAAACCTTAACAAGTATTATTCATCGACTCATCCAACAAGCCTGAGTTAGGATTAAGTCATTGAGTTATGATTCACCAAGTCAAACCTTAGCAAGCATTATTCATTTACTAATCTGGCCCACACTTCCTAAGCTTCTCATGATCAATGTGATAAAGCTGACCACTTTTTAAGTTTCTCATGGGCAATGTGAGAAAGCTGACCAAAGCCCAATTGATAAGCTCATAATATATCATATTTTTTATATCTAAATTCATATATTTAAGATTCTCTTTTAATATGTTTTCAATGGTTTATATTGAAATTCAAGTAAATTTTGCAATTAACAGAGTTTGTCTATGTTGCAGATAAAGTCTTTTCACTTTATGCACGATTGTCCAGGCAACTGTTTATTTGTTTTTCTTCTTTATTTGTCTGAGGGCTTGATGAGAATACTTCTTCTTATTTTGTCTTAGACAAACTTTGGTTGGTCAATGTAGATAGTCCAAATTTCTCGAACGAAGTTTATACTCCTTGACCTTGGCTTCTAACTTTGTCTTGATTTGCATTTGTCTGTGGAGATGTCTCATTGGAATTTTATATAAAAAGTAAATTCTCTTGTTGCACATCTCGAAGCCTTTTGTTCTTGTTCTTCTTTTTAAATTATAATCTTCAATTTAATTCTTCTTCTTTTTCTTTATCCTTGTCTTTGAAAAATGATCTTCATAGTTGATTTCTCTAGAATGTAGCAGATGGTTGAAGTGGCTGATCGTAGCTGATTGTGATCCTGCAGTTAGAAACTTTTTGTACTTGCTACATTGTTAGCTTTGAAATATATCAACAAGATCAATATGTCATAGAGCAAGGATAACACGAATTTTTATTTAAGCATATGATAACTTAATAAAGCACAATGCAATCATTCTATTTGACATCAAAACTATGTACATATTAAAGAATAATAATTAAGGTTAAGCTTCATTGTTTGTCTTACAAACTGTGGGCTCCATGTGCCCTCTTGCATGGCTGCATGACATGCAACCTCCCATCTATGCTACTTGGGAAATGTCGTCTCTCTAGCAACTCCACCTGATCTCCACCATGCAGCTTAAGCAGCTGCCCTTAAAAAAAAGAAGTAGAAGGGAAACATTCTAGCTGCCAAAAACAGATAGAAGAAGAGAAGGGATAGCAAGGGAGAGAGAGAGAGAGAGAGAGAGAGAGAGACGGAGAGAGGTTGAAAAACCAATCTCCGTCACTATGTTCGCCGAAAATGAAGGAACCGCTACTGTCGGAGAAGAAGAAGAAAAAAGGGGGGGGGAGGTTTTACAATAGGTAAACCCGTTGTTCCCATTATTTCTCAATTTTTCTAAATTTCAACAACCATATTAAAGAAAAATTTAGCAACTTGGATGGTTATTGAATGCTTGGAATATAAATATATATGTATAGGAATTCTATTTTCTTTATATATATTATGCATGGGTTGGCCAATCTAGGTGTGGGAGCATAGGTCTCACACATGGTAGAAGCAACCATGGTGTGACGTTAACTAGAAGTAAAGGGCTTATTAAAGGGTTGGAGCAAATATATCCATTGAATGGAAATCTAGTTAGTGAGATGGATTTTTATTTCAATTCATGGAATTGGCTTTTGGTTGGATAATGGGATGCTGGCCATTGGATGGGAAATCCCAACAAATGAGACATGATGGTTGAGCTGTGGGATTTATCCTAGTTGAAATTTTCCATTTGGATTTCCTGTTTTAAAATTAGACATTAGAATGATTTCTGGATCGTTGGATTGGAATCCAGGTTTGAGAAACATTTTATTAGATTTATGTGGACGACAATTTGGGAGTTGGATTTTAATATTGGAATGAAATTCGAATGGAAGGAATACCTTGCTAGAAAATCCAACCTTGGTGCAGATTTGGTGTTTGAAACTTCTAACCTATGAGTGGGTGGGGACCATGCTCAAATTTAGATTTTCTTTACACACATGTAACTCATACTGGACCCCACTTCCCATTTCATGTGAAAGGATGACTGGTTGCATGAACAATATATGACAAGAAATTTCCTATAGGAACGTAATGAAAATGAGCTTAACATGATTGAAATATGCTCTTAAGAGGTTTCATAGGTAAATTTGGTAAAATATGGTGATTAAATAGTGATGGAAGTGTTGAAAACACTGGCTCTCCAACCTAATAGCCTAATAATCAAAATAGAAGGTTATGAGCTTAAAGATAGAGAATAGTGGAATAAGTAGAATATACATATGTATAAAAGTGAAGAAACCTTATTGATATTGTATTTTAATATACATGTTAAAATAGAAAAGAAAGAAAAAATGATTTCAGTTCAAGCGATCATTGGGAAATATAACAGCTTTCATATGAGAAAAATAGTAGCAACTGTAAGTAAATTCTTACCCAAATTATTTGCAAAAGCATCCTTTTATTCAAATTGTATGTTTTCATATACGTGATTTTTAATGATTTTGATTGTGAAATGTTCTTATATAATATAATATTGGCTATTTTAATTGGAATATAATTTATACATGTCCTTTGATGAATTTTGTAAGATCATAGTATTTATATCTCTATCATGTTTGGATGATTTCATTAGAATTGATAAATTGCATAAGTTGGGCTTACTATAAAAAGTGGGTAGTCAAACTGGGTCAGTGCTATTGTGATAACCGAGCCTAGGACTACATGAAAAACTGACATGTAGTACAACTACATGAAAGATAGATTATTTATAACAATGCTTAATTAGAGTCTTGCATCCATAGATGCATATGACATACATGAGTTCATTATGCATGTGACGACATAGATATGAATATTTTGAAATTTATAAAATGACAATGATCATATGATGTTTGAATCCTGGAACAAAATATTTTAAATGAATTTAAAAGAGAACATGTTTACTTACTGAGTTGTAAAGCTTATAACCGTTTTGTTTTAGTGATCAAGCAGAAAAAAACTCCACACGACATTAGGAATGGAGAAAGAGAAATGGTAGTCAAGTACAGGAAAATAATAGAAACATAGTAGTGATAGATTGTGAAATGCAAATTATTTAAATTTTGTGCTTAATGTAAAGCTGAATGCTTATAACTATATCCTAGCATTTGAAGGATTGTAATAACTTCGTATAATCTTTTTGAATTATGTAATTTTATTTCTTAACTTCAAATAAAGTACATTTGAGATTGAATAGGTATACAGGTTACCCTAGTAAATTATCATATTTTCTAATTACAGGGTAAATTCTGTCAAAATTTATAATTTTTTGTCAAATGATGTACCTGTTGTTAGTGTTAATAAATGGTGATAAAATGACACCACAAAAACAAACATACTCACCGCCAGTGGTGCGGCGTGGTACCCTAGTGTGTAATGTGTATATTCAAGTGGCGAGCCAATCATCGTTCTCCACTCTCACGGCATCGATCCCACCGGCCGATACAAAGGTGGGCTGTCCGATCTCTACCTCGAGCGGATCAACGTCTACTACAATGAGGCGTCCGGTGGCCGCTACGTGCCTCGTGCTGTGCTCATGGATCTCGAGCCCGTCATGATCCTGGTCCTATGGCCTGATCTTTTGCCCAGACAATTTGGTCTTCGGGTAGTCCGGCGCTGGGAATAACTGAGCCAAAGGGCATTACACTGAGGGAGCGGAGCTGATTGATCCCGTCCTCGATGTCGAAGGGGCGATTGCCTTCAAGGTATACGTCTCGATCTTGATCTGAATATTGATTTTTGTTGCTGGATCTTCTGATCTTGGAATCTTGTTGAATTTTTGGCATTTTATGTCAACTGTTCTTTTTTTTTTTTTTGTTTTGTTTTGAATTCTGTGTGTTTGATGTTGTGATGATGAATTATTGTCCCCCCTACGATTTTGATTGAAATGTGCGATCTAATCTGTGTCTGAGGAATTCTGTGGGAAGGTTGATATATGTTTTGAATCTTGATCTCGATAATGACTGTTGGACTACGAGTGGTATTTGCTTCTTTTGTCTCAGATGGTGCCATTATATTCGGATCTGCGATTTTGATCCGAACGTGAGAAGTGCTTCATTCTATCGATTACTTTTTATCATTTCTTGTAGAATCACTGAAGGCCGCTTATGGATCTGTGAATTTTATCACAATGCTGTACTTTGAATTGTTTTCGTTGCCATGGTTCTAGATTTTGTGTGGAAGCTGCATGTCACGGACTTCATAGAGATGAAGTCTTTTGGATCTGTGATTTTGATTTAAATCCGAGATCCACAACTCTGGGCATTTAGCCTCTGCTTCTTTCATAAAAACCTTTAAGCCTCTGCTTCTTTCATAAGAAACTTTAAGTATTAATACTGATTTCCCCTTCAGAGCCATGAATTTAACAATATGGTTGAGTCTGTAGTGATCCTCTGTTTCATTTGCCGAATTTATATGTGGAAACTAAAATATTGGATTTAACCAGAGGTGAATTATTCTCGATGTGTCATTCAATATGCATACGAGCACTAATCTTCTGCTTCTTTCTTTCATCTGCCAGTT
>JAYJMB010002714.1:0-14949 GCA_036873735.1 Pouteria campechiana
TGGGGGGGGGGGGGGTTTAAATTAAATATGTTATATATATATATATATAAACAAAGTCAAGTAAAGAAAGAAGTTTAAATTGGGGGATCACATTCCATGAACTCGAAAGAAAACAAGCTTGGGGGTGTGATAGTAATATAACCCAAAATAAAACAAAAAAAATAAATATGAGAAAACCCCAGCAAAAAGTAAGAGAATAAACTTCCATGAGCACTTTAGTTTTAATCTCTGACTTTATTATTCCTTTTACCCTGTCTTTGTGAACCAAACCAAAGGCCCCAATACAAACTTTATAAAGACCTATTAATCCTAGTAAATAAAGTTATCTATATTAGTGGAGAGGTTTATGAAAAACGAGCATATGATATATTTTGTGAAGCTCATTAGACTTATTAGTTCACACATTGTTGACTGATAGATATGCGTGGATCTTGAGATTTACATAGCACACACAATCACAATTTTCACTTCATGAAAGGATGAAGTATGAGTTTATGAGATTAATTTGGAAATGTATTAAATGAATTCTGAATCATGTGTATATATTTGTAATTTATCTAGCATATGTTTGACTGTTTGATAGAGATTTTTCTTGATCATTTCATTAGTTTGGTTGCTATTTTGCTCGAGGATGATCAAAAGCTAAGTTTGGGGGTATTTGATGAGTCTATAATATACTATATTTTAATACCCAAATTCACATGTTTTGGACCTCATTTGGCATATTTTATTGATTTGTGACTATATGTGATGAGACACTATATTTAATTGAATTTTTTGGTTTTTCAGTCAACAAGCCATGTCGAAGAAAAGTTGAATGTGAATAAGCAGTGCTTTGATGTTATTTTTGGCATTGATTGAGATGGATTCAGAAAGAGTTGTTAACATAAGAGTTGAAGATATTCAAGTCAGCTATCTAACTCAATAAGAATCATCAATTCCAATAACAAATGAAGAAGATATGATCAAAATAATCAATGTATCTCAAGTGGACAGCATTCTAGAGCTACCGACGCCTATTCTTCACAAACATTGGTTGAGTGGACAGTAAGGTGGCACCGCTAGTGCCCATTTTGGCGCGGCCAGCACCAGAGATGGATAGCTTATGGAAAAAGTGCGTAAACTGTTATTTGGGCTGGTTTTTAAGGAAGTTTTGAGAGAGTTTTTGAGAAGTTTTTATTCGGGTTTTGAAAGGCACTTGGAGGCTATGGTTCTAGGAGTTTTTATCAAAGTTTGGAAAAAGCTTTGAGGAAGAGAAGATCAATTTGGAGATCAAGAGGTCCAAGATCATTACCAAGGAGTGAAGAACAAGTTGAAAAGGGAGAAGACATTGGTTTATTTTGGTTTAAATTATTTTTCTTCCTTTTATTTGTGGTTTTTATCTTGGAATTGGAACTATAATGATATTAGAACATTACTTGTTTGATTTATTTTACCTCATCAGTGGTTCATCTCTCTTTTTCAAGAGGACAAATGGATTTTATGTTGAGTTCATGGTGTAATTAATGATTTTCTTGTTTGGCAATGCAATTAGGTTTATTTTTGATATTTGGTGTTTAAGGCTTTCAATTGATTTGCTACCCATTGGATGATTTTGTAATTAGGGTTTGACACTCAGGAGAAGTAACCCTAATTAGGATTTAAATATCACAACATAAAACTATAGATGACTTGGGAGAGCTTTTATGTTTTATGAAATCTTTAACAGAGAACTATAGATATTAATGCTTTTTTATTATTCAAATTTTTATAGGGATATCAAAATTAGGGTTTTGAGAATAAATATTTAATCTATCACTCGAAAGAGGGGATTAAGTAAATTGGAATTCTTGGTTTATAAACATATGCATTGTTAAATCAGATTTGAGTTGAAATTGCCATGAATGAAACATAAATGAAGTCAATTCTTTAGGATTTCCATATATTGATTTATTCAATTCAAAGTTATTTTGTTTAGTTGTTAGTTAAGATTTATCTATTTTTGGTCATCCAAATAAAGTTAAATTATTTATAATGATAGCTAGTGAAAGGTTGAAATACACAATCCTTGCGGATACGACACTCACTCATCACTAAACTATAAAACTTGACGCCGTACACTGGTGACTAGATTTTCGAACAGAAATCTTCAAGTTTACTTCTAAAAATTGCATCTGATAAATCCTTCCAAGCTTTAGAAATTTTTTTCTTGTTAAGCTGCTTCAAAAATTTTGAAGATCAAGATTTCACTACTTTGGAAGTTTTGAAGGAGCTTTAGAATTTCTTAAGATTGAGCATTTGAACCCCTTCAAAAATTTTGTCTCTTTGTCATTCTTCTGAAATTATTTTGAATGCCCTTTAGAAATGTTTTCACACTTCTGAAGTTATTTTGATCCCTTCAAAAATTCTACTAACTTCTCAAAACCTTAGAACCCATTCATGTCGCACTTCTGAGAACCTCAGAACCCCTTCAGAACCTCTGTTGCACTTCTTAGAACCTCTTTTGATGTTATTCGGAACTTGTTCAGAACCTCTTCAAAAATTCAGTAAATTTATGTTGCGCTTCTCAAAATCTCATAAACAACTCAAAAATTCTGTCGCACTTCTGAAGGTTAAGTTGCTTCAAAAATTCTAAGTTTGGCCTTTTTAACCATGTCAGAATCTCTTCACAACTTCTAACACACTTTTGAAGGTTAAGCTACTTCAAAAATTCTAAATTCGACCTTTTTAATCATGTCAGATTCTATGAGGCACTTCTGATGGTTCTAAAATTCTGAGATTGATACTTCACTTCTTTAGAAGTTCTGACCTTAATATTTCATTGCTCATAAATTCACACTTTTGAGATCAATAATTCACTTCACTATTTCAAATGTTTTGACGTTAATATTCACTTGAGAAGTGCAAAGTTTTGAAGATTAATCATTACTTTTCAGATCAGTGGAAGGGATTCACTTTAGTTAGAAGTTCACTTCGCTTCTGAAATCGAATTTGACTAAGGTTTTGACATTAAATGTGAACAGAAGTTAATATCACTATACTGCTATGGCATTGAACTCTTTGACTACTCCAAGTAATGCATTTGTTATTTTGATGCCACGGAATTAGATTTTGATATCGTGGTATACAAATCTCTATTTGCCAAGTATCCAACATACATTTCAAATGCTACAACATTTGATTGAAATGCAATGGCACTCAACTTTTTCAACTTGTCTTTTTCACTTTTATCTATAAATAGACATAATAAATTAATATAAAATTCACTTATTAATTAATAACCAAGTTCAGTATAGATTTACTAGAATGTGCTTATAAACCACTAAATTTAAATTAAATGAGAGTCCAAAATATATATGAATTTAGGCTTTAAACATGGTATATTATGAGCTCATCAAATACCCTCAAACTTAGCTTTTAATCATCCTCAAGCAAATTAGCAATCTAAACTCATGAATCATTTAGGAAAATTTCTCTCAATCAATTTGTAACATGCCCAAATGAATTACACATGTGCACATAACTTAGAAATCATTCAAGATACTTGCCAAGTAATCTTATGAAACTCATGCTTCATCAATCCTTTTATGAAGTGAAAGTGTATATGTGTACTGTGTCAATCTCATGTTGTATGCAAGCTTTTCAGTCAACGATGTTCAAACCAGTGATTCTAATGATCTATACAAAATACCCATATGCCTGCTTTTCAACATACCTCTCCACTAATGTAGACAAATTTGTTCACTTGGATCAATAGGTCTTACTTAAGCTTGTAATGAGGCCTTGAGTTTGGCTAATAAAAAAAAGAAGGATTCACAAAGTTAGAGATCATAATTGAATTGCACATGAATGTTCACTCTCTTAACTTTTCGTTTGAGGTTTTCTCTATTTTATTTTTATTATTATGTGATTTATTACTATCATAACCCCAAATATATATTTCTTTTACATTCATTGGGATGTGATCCCCCAAACTATGAGTTGTATTACTACCACATCTCCAACTTATTTTCTGTTGAGTTCATAGAGATGTGATTCCCCTAACTTGTAGGATAAATCATTCAATTACTTTCCTTTTATCCCCTCTTTCTAAAGGCATTCTTCTTTTTAATTCCCCCAAAGTTAATTTATTTTACTTCACTCACACCTCTCCAACAACCAAATACATTGAATATATCTCTTATAGGTTAAGCATAGTTTTTCACGCTAAAAGGGTCTAGATGATGAGGCTAAAGAATAAAAATTGAATGATAGTCTTTCATATGTATTATATGTCATTCTTTCATTAAAATACAAACGGGACACTAGTTACATGATGTTTTAGGTTAGTTTGAAAGACTCAAACTGATTAAAGAATGCCCAAAACATTTCCAAATAAACATGTTATCTAGGATTTTGCTTCGAGGGATAATCAAAATATATCATTGAATTCACAAAACTATCAATTAATTTACATACACTTTGCATGATCATGACATAATGTGTTCAAGGGAATTTTCATCAATCATGAAAAAGGACTTATCACAAGAATCATTATATCACAAGATAACATCTATCCTTCCTTCTAAATCATATGCAGTGGTAATTAAAGAACTCAGCAAATGTTACTAATCATCAAGAGAGAATCCATCCTATTCAGTTCAACATGCTAACACAGTTGCTAGGATTTCCTTGGCTAAGTCATTAGACCATTAAAAATATACACCTAAATTCAAATTAAAAAAAAAACTAAACTGAATGCAAATATGAAATCTGAGTTTAAATCCCCAAGCCCCTCCAACTTAAACCAAACATTGTCCTTAATGTGAAAGAAGTTTAAGTTCAAGGGCTTCCCTAAATAAAGTGCATTCACATCCTCTTCTTTTGGAGCTAGCTTGACATCATCTGAAAGCAGATTGTATTCTGCTTAAAATTGTAGCATGTACATCTCCCTCTAAAAATATAGTTGCTTTTCCTTTCTGAAGATAGAGTTCCTCCTTCTACAAAACACATAGTAACCAAAAATTAAAAAAATCTATGCTAACAATAAAGAAAATAAATAAACAACTAAGCTAAATGCTAAAAGAACAAAGAAAGTTCAGAAAGACTTGGTAGTGGCATGTAGAATTTTACTTCTCTGAGTTGATAAACATAGTTGACTAATTTAGCATCTTCTAATTCATCTCCATCAACTAGTACTACTTCAACTATATTTATGGATTCTCCTAAAAATTCCTTTGTGATTCCATCCACTTTATTTATCTTGGAGCAATTCTTGTTCTCATTGGATAGCTTCATTTCCGTAAAAATATCAGACTTCACTGGATGGTCCTAGAATTACATGAGCATTTCTTCCTCCATACCTGTAAAAGAAGAAGAAATAACCACTAGAGAGAATGAAGCATAGCCTATAGATACATACCTTAAAGAATGAGGCAATTGTTTCAATTCAAATTTTTCTTTGATCTCCTCATTTTCTGAACATTCATTAAGATTTTTAGTCATCTCACTAGCTTTTTCTTATGGGAAGACATCTAAAGCTAGAATTCGCTCATTGCCATCATAAGTTTTTTCAACAATTTTGTTTTGCATCAAAAGCCTAGGAAAAGTGATTGATGAATCATAAGGTGGTGGCGACTTGTAGTTGACTGGAGGATTAAGAATTATGGACACAGTTCTTCTTGCATTCACCTCCCCCTCCTCATCTATGAAAACATTAGAATTGTTAATCACATCAATAACTTTATCAACTATTACCCTACCACCATTGAACATTGTAATCACATTAGCTTGATTAGGCTAACTTGATAACTTTATTGTGAATTTGCATAGCCTTTGCAATTTTTCCATTTGAGTCTCTATCTTCTTCATGGATGCCTCCATATTTCGAAATCTTGTTTCAGTTGCTTGGACAAAACTCTACATCGTTTCCTCAAGAGTGGGCTTCTTAGGTTGAAAAAATGTTCCTGCTTGATTCTGATTTTGATTGTTGTTCCATGAAAAAATTGGAAGACTTCTCCAACTAGGATTATATGTATTTGAATATGGATCATCACGGGGTTGCTGGTTGTAGAAGTTCATTGAATTGGCTTGTTCTAAGAAATTTACAAAACTTTGCCTAGAAGGACAAACATTGTATGAATGACCAAAAATACCACAATTAGAATATACTTTAGGAACATGTTGTTTCTGGTTCATCATCATGGAACACATCATATTCATCTGCTTTGTAATCTTTGTCATCTACATAGAAAGCCTAGTGCTGGAATTCACTTCATACATTCCTCTCGACCTACCTCCAAAACTTTTCTACTGCAAGTTTGCCCCAAGCATCTCATATAGATCATATATTTTTTCTGGGGTCTTCTCTCCCTTTGCTTCTCCTACAACATTATCAACCATGGCTTAGCATGATTGCTGGTCCATCATAGAAAAATTGAGTTAGCAACTCTAAAGGAATACGATAGTGAGGACATTGAGTTAATAGTAGTTTAAATCTTTCCCAAGCCTCATTGAATGCCTCACCTTCCATATTAGCAAAAATTGCTATCTTACCTTTTAGTTCTATAGTTTTAGCATGAGAATAAAATTTATTAATAAACTTGTTGAAAATTGCATTCTATGTGGTAAGTGACCTATGAGCCAATGTCATGAACCAAGTTTTTGCTACATCCTTCAAGGTGTATGGAAAGCATCTCATATGCAGTTGATCCTTTGTAAGTCCCTACAAAGGAAAAGTTTGACTAGTTGCATAAAAATCACGCATAAAAGTTAAAGGATCTTCTGTAGCAACATGATGAAAAGAAGGAAGTATATTAAAGTATATATGTTTCAGCTTGTAATTCCTGGCTTTAATATCTAAAATAATGCATGAAGGTGATATCCCAATCATAGGGCATACAAACTCTTTTAGCTATCTGTTCTTCTTCCTTGCAATCACAGCTCAATAAAAAGAAAAAATTAAACAACTAAAAATCCTAAATACAATAAAATGCAACAAAGAAAAAGAAAAGTTGTAACTAAATTAATTAAATCAATTTGGAATCAATTTTTTGATAACAACGCCAAAGACTTGATGGTCAAATTATAATTTCTCGCAAGTGCATGAGTGTATCACAGTACAATGTGCTTAGTAAGGGTCAATCCCATAGAGAACTATCAAACTGATTCAATTATGTCTAGTTAGTAAAACTAATTTATCCTAAATTAACAAGATAAATTATAAATTAAGTGAATAAAAGTGTAATGTAAGATAACAAAAAACAATGGTATTAAGTAATGTAAAATAGAATTCAGGTTGTAATAGTTTGGGGATCCGACTTCGCCACTCAATAATATTTAGTGTTGTTGAGATGTGGTTGTCAATTAAGCATTTTGGATTTGTTCTATCCATTGTATGATTATTACTATTAGGTGTTCAGGTTTAAATCAAGTATTTTCTCCCATTTCAATTACCTATGGAGTGTAGTGTAATTGAGGTTGAAAACTTATGAACATCAAAAGAAATTTAATGAACCAAGTAGAATAGTTTAGCATATGGCATCTACCTTAACCATCTACTCCTTCATTCAAGAAAGCACAGTACATGGTTTAGCATATAGTGTCTACCTTAAACATATACTCAAAGATAATTGAGCTAAGTCACATAATTGGTGATTGGGCAATTAGATAAATTAGATGATTGGATTTAACGTAATGAATGAAACAAGATGATATTGAATTGATAAACCAACAATCTTTGTTAACAATAAATATCAAGGAGGGCTACATCATTGCCCTAGAGAAAGAAATTTAGTTCATGCTAAATAGAAAAAGAAAACTCTTCAAAATATGCATATTATAGAACTTCCTTCTCTCGCTCCTTTTGATTCTCACGTACAACTCTGTGTCCCAACTCTATCCCTAGATGTGTCTTTAAATACAACATTTTAGTAGAACTCCACAACTGCAATGCTTCCACACATAGAGATATTTTTCTAATAATAACTTGGTATTTCCCACAAAAATATAGCTTCCAAAGCATTGCAATACATAATAATAGGGGTTCTAAACATAACTGAGTTGTTGCACATCATGGGTTCTAAAAAAAGCAACACATGTACTTAAAAATTAGCTTTCAATAATACTTCATAATTCACATGTCTCACACTCTAAAATTTTGTAACATTTGATGCATGAAAAGTAGCTTTTAAAAAAAACTCAATTTGTGTGCTTCAAAACAATTTACAATTCAGCAACTTCTAAAATCAACAAGTGCTGAACTTTCAACTACTAATTTTGTCCCTCTAAAACACTTTGAAATCTTCAAATTTACTTCTAAAAATTACAGTTGAAAAATCCTTCTAAGCTTTAGAAATTTTTTCTTGTTAATCTGATTCAAAAATTCTGAAGATTGAGATTTCACTGCTTTAGAAGTTCTAAAAGAGCTTTGGAATTTCTGAAGGTCGAGCATTTGAACCCCTTCAGAAAATTTTTCTCTCTGTCATACTTCTTAAATTATTTTGAATATCTTTTAGAAATTCTATCGCACTTCTGAAGTTAATTTGACCCCTTCAAAAATTCTATTAACTTCTTAGAACCTCAAAACCCATTCATGTCGCACTTCTGAGAATATCAAAACCCATTCAGAACCACCTCTATAGAACTTTTAAGAACCTCTGTCATACTTCTTAGAACATTAGAACCTCTTCCAATGTTTTTTAGAACCCATTTAGCACCTCTCTAGGAATTCTATCAACTTATGTTGCCCTTCTCAGAACCTTAAAAACCACTCAGAAATTCTGTTGGACTTTTGATGGTTAAGATGCTTTAGAAATTTTGAGTTTGACCTTTTTAACCATGTCATAATCTCTTCAAAACTTCTAACACACTTATGAACGTTAATATGCTTCAAAACTTTTGAGTTTGACCTTTTTAACCGTGTCAAAATCTCCAAGGCACTTTTGATGGTTCCAAAATTCTGAGATTGATATTTTACTTCTTTAGAAGTTCTCACATTAATATTTCACTGCTCATAGATTTGCACTTCTGAGATTAATTCTTCACTTCACTACTTCAAAGGTTCACTTCACCACTTCAGAAATTTTGAAGTTAATATTCACTTGAGAAGTACAAAGTTTTGAAGATCAATCATTACTCTTCAGATTGGTGGAGGGGATTCACTTCAGTTAGAAGTTCGCTTCACCTTTAAGATCAAAACTTCTAACCGAGGTTCTGACGTTAAATGTGAACAAAACTTAATATTCACTGTACTATTGCGATATTGAACTCTCTAACTGCCCCAAGTAATGCATTTGTTATTCTGATGCCGCGATATTAGATTTTGATGTCGTGGCATACAAATCTTTGTTTGCCAAGTACCCAATGAACATTTTAAATGCCACAGCATCTGATTGAAATGCCATGGCACTCAACTTCTTCAACTTGTCTTTTTCACTTTTATCTCCAAATAAACATTTTAAATCAACATAAAATTCATTGATCAAGTAATAACCAAGTTTAGTGTAGATTTACTAGAATATGCTTATAAACCACTAAATTTACATTAAAAGAGAGTCCAAAACATATGTGAATTTAGGCATTAAACATGATATATTATGAGCTCATAAGCTTTTAAATCATAAAGAGTATAACTGTAAATATTTCCAGATAAGGTATTGACATGCATTCAGATCATGTAATCAGGAATATAATGGGATGATCATGTGATAGACATTTCATGCATGTGGATCTATCGCACCTAGCTCCCTTATAATTTTATAGAATCTATCCTCTAGGAGTGGCCTGGTGAATATATCTGTTAACTAATCTTCAGTTGGTACATATTTCATGCAGATATTGTGATTTTTTACGTGATCTCTAATGAAATGGTGCCTAATTTTTATAAGCTTAAATCTAGAATACATAACCAAATTTTTTATTAGATTTATCGCACTAGTATTTGTTTGTTCCATCCTAGGGTAGCTTAAGCTGTCCTAAGGTAGCTCAGGAGGCAGGGGGGTGTGAATTGAGCTTTTAAAATCTTGGTCAATATAAAACTAAAGTATTGTAATAATTAGTAAATGAATTATGCAACATAAAGCACATAAGTATTTTATAAAGGTTTGGCCCACAACGCAATACCTGCTCCCTCTCTAAGTTATTCTTACTTAGTGTACACAGGTTGCGTTAATCACCGGTTGGTTTCCCCTAGCTTACCAATGAAGTTTTAGTGTCATTCTTTCTTATTTGAGCATTTATGTTTTCTTCCTGATATATTTGTGGATCTTGTCTCTGATGTAGTCTTGTATGTGCTATCCACTTATGCTATTTTCCTAGTATATTTTTTGTTACTGCACACTTGGGAAATAATAATCAGTAGCTTAAATTTTCACTCATGTACTTTTTTTTATCATCAAAACTTGGCTAGTTAGATATGTTCATCATCAAAATCAAGCCTAGTAAAGAGGTTTGGTTCAATAGTATTATCACATCTGATGGGTGTATCAACAAACTTTAAACCAATGTCACCTAGTTGATGTTTCATCCAGAGAATCTGTGCACAACAACTGCCTCCTGCAACATACTTGACTTTAGCAGTTGAAAATGCAGCAGATGTCTATTTCCTAGAGGACCATGAAATGATCATGCTACCTTAAAACTGACATGTCCTTGAGGTACTCTCCCTATCTACCTTATAACTAACAAAATTTGCATGCGAGTACCCTGCTAACTCAAATTTTGAACCTTTTGGATACTATAAACCGAGGTTTGGAGTATTTAAGAGGTATCTAAAGATCCTTTTAATAGCAATAAGATGTGATTTTCTAAGATCTAACTAGAATCTAGCACACATACAGTCACTAAACATAATATCTGGTCTACTAGCAAACAAATAATCATGCTTCTATATAATTTTTGACAAACAAATTTACCTTTCCTCTCTCTGTCCATTTTGATGGATGTACTCATTAGTGTTTCAAATGGCTTTCAATCATCCATCTTGAATTTTTTCAGCAACTCTTTGGTGTATTTGGCTTGGTGAATAAAAATTCCTTCTTTCACCCGCTTGACTTGTAGTCCCAGAAAGAAATTAAGTTTTCCCATCAAAGCTCATTTCAAATTCACCCTAAATGACCTTAGAAAACTCTTAACATAATATGTCATTAGTAGCTTCAAAGATAATTTCATTAACATAAATCTGAACTATCAAAATGTCATTCATATCATGCTTAGTGAAGAGTGTGGCATTTACTTTAACCCTTAAGAAAACTTTCTCAATTAAGAATTTGCTTAGCCTCTCATACCATTCTCTAGGAGCCTGTTTAAGACCATAGAGGGCTCTGTTGAGTTTGAAGACATGGTTTAGATCATAAGTGTCTTCGAACCTAGGGAGTATTTCTATATAAACCTCTTCACTTATGAAACTATTCAAGAATGCACTTTTAACAACTATTTGGTATAACTTAAAATTCATAAAGGATGAAAAAACTAACAGCATTCTAATGGCTTCTATCCTAGCAACAGGGGCATATGACTCCTCAAAATCAATACCTTCTTTTTAACGGTACCCCTTTGCAACTAATCTTGCCTTATTTCTTATAACAACTCTAGATTTATCTAATTTGTCACTGAAGACCCATTTAGTTCCTATAATAGATAGATGGTTTAGTCTTGATAAAAGTGTCCACACATCATTTCTTTTAAACTGGTCCAATTATTCTTACATAGTTATAATTTAATTTTCATCTTTTAATGATTATTTTATGTAAGTTGGCTCTATTTGAGAAATAAAGGTGAAATTATCATATATTTGGTGATATGAAGATCTAGTCCTAAGTCTATCATAAACAGCACCAATTATCTTGTTGTTAAGATGAGCATGCATGAACCTCCAATCTTTAGTAAACGAAGTGTTACCTCCATTATTTACCTCACTCATGGATGGTTCAAATTGTCTTTCTCCTTCATCCAGTGCTATTTTTGTTTGTGGTGCTTCTTTATCTTGGTTCTTCAATCTTATCTTCTCCATGAACATTGTAAGTTTATCTATCTCATCATCATAATTACTAATTCTTTTTGAAAGGTTAGTATTTTCATCAAACTTAACATGGATAGACTCTTCAATAGTCTTATACCTCAAGTTGTAGACTCTAAATGCCTTATTAACAATGAAATATCAAAGAAAAATACCTTCATTAGATCTACTATTAAAATTTCTAAGGTTTTCCTTACCATTGTTAAGAATAAAACACTTACAATCAAAGGTGTGAAAATATGATATGTTTGGCTTCTTACCATAAGATAATTCAAATAGAGTTTTGTTGAGTATAGGTCTAACATAAATTTTGTTAATAATATATCAAGTGGTATTCATTGTTTTAGCCTAGAAATATTGAGGTAGATTATATTCATTTAACATTGTCTTTGCCATCTTTTATAAGGATCTATTTTTCCTCTCTACTACTCCATTTTGCTAGGGTATTCTTCGTGCAGAGAATGTTTGAAGAATCTCATTGCTTTCACAGAAAATAGTGAACCTATGATTTTCAAACTCTCTACCATGATCACTTCTTATGGTAATGATGTGAGAGCTTTTTTCATTCCAAATATGTTTGGGAAATATCTCAAAGAATGAAAAGACTCATCTTTAGATGCAAGAAACATTATACATGTAAATATAGAAAAGTCATCTACTATGACATATGCATAATGTTTCCCTCCAAGACTCCTAGTTTTTGTTGGTCCAACAAAATCATGTGTAGTAACTTAAAGTGGTTTGGTTGTGTATACCTCTTTGTTATATCTGAATGATTCTTTTACTTGCTTTTCTTTTAAGCAAGCATCACTCAACTCTCTTTGGTCAAATTTCAGTTTTGGTAAGCTAACAACAAGTTCCTTATTATATATCTTTTCAATCATGTTCTTATTGGCATGTCCCAGTCTTTTATACCACAACAGGGATTCATCATTGTTCATAACAAGACATTTGGTTTGGATATCACAAAGATCTACAACATGTACATTTCCATGCCTTCTACTAAGTACTACAACAAAGTTTGACTCATCTAAAATTGAACAAATCTGAGATTCAAACATAACCTTGTAACCACCATCACAAAATTGACTTACACTCAGTAGGTTATGTTTTAATCCCTTTACAAGTAAAATATCAGAAATAGTAGTAGAATGTGATTGACTAACATAAAAATCTCAACTACTCTACCTTTTCTGTTATCCCAAAAGGTTATTATTTCACCGATTTTCTCTTTGAGCTTTGTGAACAGCTCCCTCTCCCTTATCATGTGCCTTGAGCAACCACTCTCGATGTATTACATGCTGCTCCTTATGGCTCTCAAGCACACTTGCAATTTGGGAATGAGATTAGGTGGGTTAATGATAGAAAATTTTGATAAACATTATTTTTTGGGTGCCACTAATCTAGCATTAGGAGTATAAGTTGTATTTATAACACTTGCAACTGCTTTAGGTACCTAAATCATGATCTATTTGGGTTCTTATTTTCTTCGAGAATTGTAATTCTATCTCTCTGTTGTTGTCCACCTTTCTTCTTTGGTTCCATTCTCAATAAGGTGGATGTCAAGGTCTTCTTTAGGGTGTTGTTCTCAGCCTTGACTTGCTCAAGTTCTCTAATAGTACATTGATTACTCTTGAGCTTAATATTTTCTATTCTAAGCTTGGAGCATTCATTGGTTATTCTTTTAAGCTCCTTCTTGGTCTCTTTATGCTTGGATTTCAGAGCAATGAAGTCAGAATAAATTTCTTCCAATGCTTCTTCAGCACTGGGAAATTTAGTTTTAGAAATTACCTCATCTTTATTGATGACCATGAAGCTGATTCTTGTGTGATACTCTTCTTAATCTCTTTTTCTTGTGATAGTTTGTTGAATTGAGCTTCATGTTCTTCTTTAGCTTCACTCGAGCTCTCATTTACCATGTTTTCTAGCATCTTTCATGCAGCTAGAGCTTTCTTCTTCTTCTTGAACTTGTTGTTGTTTCTGTTGTTCTTCTTCTTATTGAAGTGAGAGTTGTATTTCTTCTTTTGATCTTCTCATTTCTTCTCAGTTTTAGAACAATCAAACTTTATATGTCCCAGGTTGCTGTAGTTGTAGCAAATTGAGACATGTTTATTTTTGTCCTTACCTTTTAGGTTATTTCTCAAGCTACTTCCAAACTTTTTCTTTTTAAGCATGGCCTTGAATCTTCTTGGGATCATTGCCATGTCTTTATCCTCATCACCACTGGTAGATGCCTCTCCTTGAGAGTCATCATCTTATGAGTCTGCTCTTAGTGTGATGGTTTTCTTTCCCTTTGGCTCCTCTAGAGCTCTTTAATTCATTACCACTTCATGGGTCATGAGAGAACCCATGAATTCTTCTATGCTCATCTTATCCAAGTACTTGGATTCTTAGATAGTAGTGACCTTAGGCATCTAGTGCCTAGGTAGAGATATCAAGATCTTCTTCACCAACTTGGGCTCTTCATATTTTTCTCTCAAGTTTTTCACCCCATTGGTAATCTTTCAAAATCTTCCAAACATTTCTGATATAGAATCTAACTCTTTCATGTTGAAAGATTCATATTTTTGCATTAGAAGGTTTATTTGATATTTGCCTTCATGTCCAATTCGTAGCTTGTCCCAGATTTCTTTGGTGGAATTACAAGATGGTATCTTTTCAAACTCTAAGGGGGAAGAGGGCGCAATAGTGGTAATTTTTTACCTTGATAGCTCTTTCTACTACCTGTATGTCCTCAAGGATATACTTATCTTTAGTATTGAGGATAACCTTTCCATTTTTAATTATCAGCCACAATTGGTAATTTGTGTGGCAATCATAAAATTTTGCATTCACATCTTCTAATACCCATAAATGGTTCCATAAAAGAATGGGGGTTTGGAAGTGGACTGTCCCTCAGCAATGGTGTTGTAGAACATATTGGCCATTTTGGGAGCTCTTCATAAGTTAAATATTGATAATCAAATGTAACAAGT
>JAYJMB010002715.1:0-14949 GCA_036873735.1 Pouteria campechiana
AATTGACTCCTAAATCAAAATATGAGAATAATGAGTATATTTAGGAATCAAACAGGTGCAAAAGATGAAGTATTAGGAGAATAAAATATGACATTTTGCATTCTCATCAGTGAATTTGAGCAAAAGCATATTTTTGAGTTGTACTAAGGACCTAAACTAGTTATCATAGGAATTGTGATGCGTGTGAGACATTGGTTTTAGCATTAAAGGCAATTAGAATGAAAATAGCCTATGGAGTTATGTATAGCAGAAACATTTTAGTAAAAAGAATAGAATATGTGATTTTTGGAAATTGATTTCAAATGAAGTGATAAACTATATAAACATAATTCGTTTCATGTATGTGATTTGTGGAAAGTGATTGTTGAGATATTTGAAGTGTTTTACGTAAAATGGGGTTATCGGTAGTGTTTCATAAGTGTAAATTCTAAAATTTGAGTAGTCTTTTGCAATGGACGGGTTGTTACTTGAGCTTAAGGTGAAAAATATTATTAATGATCATTTTAAGATGATTAAATATAAGACTAATTAAAATTGTAAAGTGATTTGGGATGAAAATGCAACATCCCATGATTTTGAAGTTAGTCTATGTTGTAAACCTCAATACATAAGGAAAGGGAACTGAACATTACAACTTAGGATCACTTGTACTCAATTTTTGAAATATTTAGAGATTGATTTGGAAAAAGTGATAAACATAAAAGTTGTAGAGAATAAAATTATAATTCCAACGCATTAAAAATCACATAAATCAAAGGTTGTATGAGAGAGATGTTTCTAAAACAGTGAAACTGCTCTTGATAGGCATCTGGATTGAGCGCCTGGGCATTTAAAATGAGAATCGCGACATTTGATTTGTGCAGGGCATGTAGTAACTGAGTGGCTAGGCATTTAAAATGAGAGTTTCAATGTTTGATTCATGTAGGGCATCCAGCCACTTAGGCATTTAAAATGATCATTGCGACATTTAGTTGCTGGTGACATGTCGGACCACTAAAAAATCAATTTTTAAGGGCTTTAGCAGCCCATTTTCATTCATTTTTCTTCCTCCCTTGTTCTCCCACGCCCCTAGCCTTGAGTACCCATCATTTTAGACATGATTTTTTAATGATTTAAGCTAGGAAATCTTGGTATTTTCATGGAAAATAATGAGACTAGGGATCAAACTCCCATTTTTCTCACTATTCAAACATAGTTTCATGAGTTAAAACCCTATTGATCATGAGTCATGGTGGAATTTGGAGTTTTTGATATGGAAATGCATGAAAAGTGGAGGCTAAGGTTGGAAATCATGGTGAGTACACTTCTTTTCCATTTAATTTCTTTTTCTACATGCTAGGTTTTAAAACCCCATTTCATGAATAGTGGAAATTGGGGCTTTTACATGAAATTTTTTGTTTGATTCATGGGGAAAACAAGTAATCTATGATTTATGATGGGTTTACAAAGATCTAAACTTGGAAAATTATGATTTTACATTAATTTCATTCGTGAACAATAATTCATGAATAATAAACATGGGGATTTTGTGTAAAACTTGATTGTGTATAGTGTAATTGAGTTAGAAGTGTGATTAGCATGTATCTAAGGTAAATTCAAGGTTAACGATGCTATGGATTTATTATGTATAGTTGGGAATGAAATCCCATAACCCATGTTGTTAAAGAATTTGTAAACAAATGATGCTTACATGCTATTTAATGAAATGGGTTAATGAGGATTCTTATGAATGAGCTGTGTAAGCCATAAATTAAGTAGATTTAAAGCATAATTGAATTATTTCAAAGTTTTTTAAATCCAAATCATGAAAGATACTAGATAAATAAGTGGACTAGAAGGTTTTGCCTGAGATTAGCTATGAAGACATGACTATGAATGGGATTTTGCTTTGAACAGGATGATCTAAAAAGGATTAAAAGGAATGAAGCTGGATAAGTTTATGATGATTTGTCTAAGCATTTGTCTTCAGTAGATGGCTAGGGAAAATATTTATCCCTTTGTTTGAAATATGGGCATATTATGTTTTGATTGGAGATAGTGGATATCCCATATTTGATTAAAATTGATGTTGTTTAGTCGTAAGGGATAATGGGTATCCCGTAGATTAGAATAATTGATGTTTGGTAGCATGGATATTCAATGAGAGGGATAAAGAGATCGCTTTATTGTATGTTTATTTTAACTATTGGTTGAATATGAGTTTGATTAATTGGATGGAAATAACATGGATTTCTTTATGTGGTATTCATTGATGAATATACACATATATATAAATATATATTTGTGGTTAGTTATAAGGATGGATATCAATTGTTTGATATAACATGTACTATTTATGGATTAATTATTGTTTATCACATTTGTCTACTTACTGAGTTGCCCGGACCCACGCCTTCTTGTTTAAATTTTTAGTTGATAAGTCAGGCAAAGGATTTTATGAGAAAGATTGAAGCCCTATGGATGATGTGATTGAATGTTGGGATTAGAATCCCATTGTATGATTGTTTAAATGTGAACTTGTATAATTATGTAAAATTGTAATTGATGTATTAAAGAAATTGATTGTCATGTCTTAGAAAATGATGTATAATATTGTGACAACATGCTATGTTTCCCCTAAGTTGTAGTGCCATCATGGTGTAAGAAAGGTCTTGGGCTATTTATAAAATGGGTTTGTTTAGATTATTGTTTTATGTTATTAATTCAAATTATTGCATTTGATAAATGATGTATATCAGGTTCAAATCTTGATATTTTAGGGGAAACTCTATGAAATTTTTAGTTGAAATCCCCTACCCTGGAAATGGAAAAATCATGTGTATTTACAGTGTAAAATGGAGTATAAGCCCTCGGAGGGCATTACAATTCCATTTTACTCCTTTTTCCTCAAACTTTTCAATGATAATGCCGTATAATTTAAGACATTAAAACATACTAAATTCCTCACATAATTAAAAATAACATCATGAAATAAATTTTGACATATGTGCATTAATTTCATAGAATTTCTTGCATTCTGTACTGCCCCAATTCAAATTCCCTCATGCACTCCCCCATGTATTTTACCATGATTTTCGATATTAAATATCACTAAACATATCACAAATTTTCTCAATAATTATAAATTAAATCATATAATCTTTGCACCCAATTGGCATAACTTTACTACTAAATTTTCCTACACATCATATATAATAAAAATCATTTTATTTTCAAATAAATTCCACCACAATCAATTAAAATAAAGTCCAAATTGCATAAAGAACATTCTCAAATATACTTGTTGATTTCATCACACCTATGCTCCACTTCATCCCAATTTCAATAATAACGACTCATGAACAATTTAAATTTCACTTTGATGCCTACATAACTCATAATCACAACTTTTAAAAAGAAATCCACAATTTAACACAATAATTCATACTTTAACACCTAAATCTTTAAATTAATACCCCTGGGTGTTACACATACCCACAGTTGTCTGCCCAAGACTATAACCGATTATGACAGTAATTCACCTCACTAGGATCATATAAATCCATTTATAATTACAACATCATACATAAACCACTATGACATGGAAATACATCTCTTTTATATGTCAATTAAAATCTTAATTCCAATTATACAAATACATGATGAATTTACCAATTTACAAATACACAATGGGATTCCAATTCCACATTCAATTATACAATAAAAATGCTTTCTACTCTTTCTCCTCAGTCCCAATCCATAGTTGGGATTCTTTACCTGACCTATCAACTATAAATTAAAAGAAGAAGGCATGAGTTTTGGGCAAATTTAGTAAGTAGGCAAAATAATAAATATTAAGTAATCTAAAACAACATATTTCATACCAAACCATGAATACAATGCACCCACATCTCATCTTGAGATAACATACATATTTTTATTATATAAAACATACCAAATATCCTACTTTTTGCTATGCAGGCATCACATATCATAACTGTGACATTCAGGCACAACCTTATACTGTTGTTAGATACAACTCATGGAGTGGTTCCCATTCCATTAATATACAATCATTAACTATACAACAAAAATAGTATTTATAGGATAATCTCTATCCCCACTTACCCATATAAACATTACTCTAAACAAAATCAAGGAATACACACTATTCCCTACTAGTCTATGTATGCTCAACAAATGCATATCAACACAATCATGGGATATTCTCTATCCCCAATCAACATGCTCGGATTTATACAAATGAGATAAACACTATGCCCATCCATCCAATAAAGCAAATGCCTACTTACCTCACTGAGGGGTAGTGGTGTGAAGCTATCAATTCCACAACTTTAACTTTCTATTCCACCTCCCATTGGTCCTATAGAAATAACCTATATAATGAATTCAATTTAAACATAGATCACTATCTTAGTAATCAATCCTACATTGCAAACAATTAAAATTCCATTTAAGTTTTGAGGGTTTTCACCCAAACCACCCTTTCAAGAATTTCTTTATTCAGATACCCTATTCAATAGCTTTTAAACATTTCCTTTATCAGTTCAAGTCAATTAAACATAGCTTTGAAAAGCTACTTTGTAGCCACAATAGGGTTGTTCACTCCCTCCTTGTCTCTTATCGAGACATTTCATCATACATGAAGTAGACATATCTAGCTATCCTTTTTTATAATGATATAGCAATCCCTTTGCATTAGCAATATTAGAGAAGTTATATTCAATATGTGGAACATCTAAACAACTTCTTTAACAATTGATTACACCCCGAAGATACCAATCCCCAATTCTCACTTCATTGGTATCTTAGGGTTGAATCAAACCCATCACATATAACTTTACTTCTCATTTGGGGATTACATTGAATAGTTCATATTCATTATTTAAAATCCTAGTAATTTAACAAAGATTGCAAGGGGATTTCATTATCACTTAATTAACTATACAATTAAGCTCATTAAGCCATTAATTCACTCACTCTACTGTGAATACATTATATACATTAAATTACCCTTTTCTACAGTTCATTCAATTACTGTGCAGCCATAATTGGATTTTCTCATGGTGAAATCTTTCTAAGACATTACAAATCACAATTTAATCATTTCCCCCATGATTTCTACATCAATCCATCTCAAATTCTCCCAAAAATTACTCTTCATGAATAACATGAAACCTTAGCTTAACAAAAATTGTGAATTCGGTTAGAAAAATCAACTTACCACCAAATCCATTTGTAGCTTTCATCTATGGACGATATTCCACACTCAATACTACAAGTAGCTTCCTCCATTCATATAAAATCAGATTTTCTTCCTTTATTCACTTTCAAAAAATTGAAACTTGGGATGGGTTTTGTGATTGATGACTCCCATGCATAGATCATCTTCCTTTCTACTTAAAATGGTAAAGAATTAGGTAGAAAAGAGGCTAGGCTAATTTTTAGTGCGTGGAGAAAGAAAATGAAATAGAATAAACTAAAACAGAATGGAATGGGGTTAAAAATCTGACCCACCGACCTTGGCTGCCAACTTGTGCCACGACGTGGATTTGGATGGCGCAGTGTCCATTTTGCTGGACACCCTCTTTACCCCTCTTTTGATTTGATGCCAAAGTGTCCAATCCGCATCCAACTTTCTTCACAATCCCACTCATGTTATGGACATCTTAATTGCAATTTTTTAATTCGTTCATGTACCTAATGTCCCAAACAATGGTTTTACAAAAATTCCTCTACCTCAACTCATCCTTATAAATAAATAAAAAATTAGCCTCTATTTTGAACACCCTAGTTGTTACAAACCACCCACCTTACAAAAAGTTTCATTGCTGAAACTTTAAGAATCATTTTCAAATTATTAAGTTACTCATATGAACTATTACACACCATGCGGATCCATATCATTATTCCTTAAATGTTTAATATACTAGCAATAACACGGACACCATTCTCCTCATGGTGTTTTCAATCAATTCAAATAAGTTAGAAACATAAAGAATGTGGAAATTCAAAGTTTTGTTAAAGTTCTAGCAATATTAAAATTCTTCACTATTCTTAGAACATATCATGATGCCAGTACATAATGCAATCATAACTTGATATTAGTATAGTCTAAACATCTCTATTCATCAGGTTAACAAAGTTCTTCTCTGGGTCATCCCCATTTTCATTACTTTCCCCCATTCATATAGTAACCATTTAAATAACAACTAGATTCACCATTGAATTAGAAAAATATTTTATTCTAATCATCATACGCATATACTTTATCCATGTAATTTAAACTCGCTTTGATTACAAGTACTATAGACACACATGACTTCGTAATCACCCAAGGCATAGAAATTCATCCCTTTAGTCATGCAATTTCTTGAACCTCTTTCATAATATCCAATCATACATAGACAAACACAAGAATGATTTATCACCTATGTCATATGCAACACATCCATATGCAATACCAATTCATTCAACAATACCTAAACATTTTATTGTAACACCGAGGGTGTTAAATTTTGGATAATCGTGTGTCTGAATACATTGTTGTGTTTCAAGTATAATTATATTGAGGTATTGAGGTGATGAAGATTTGTTTGAAATGAAATAACTTAAGCAAGTATGAATGGTATATTCATGAACTATGATTGTACAAGTTGTGAATTTATTCCCAATTAATTAAGGTAGACTTTTTATGTATTATTTGAAGATTAAGTGGAAACAAATCCATGGCAACAAGGTATGAAAAGTAAAGAAACCAAATGGAAAAGGTACAAAATATAGAAATTTGCAAAGTTGTGATGAAATTATTACAATGATTTAATAATATCATTGAGGGCAATAATTATACATTTTAAAGGGTTAAGAAAAGGTGGGAAAAATATAAGAACATGGGTTGAAAAGTAAGTAAAATATAGGGCAGTGATGTTGGGGCCATGGTGCCCAATTCTGGGATCACAGTGACATTTTGCAAAGGCGGGACAAAGGAAAAACGATAGGCAACAACTATTTTTGGTGCTGTGGCATGGAAAAATGGAGCCACGGCGTTGTTTTGCGATGAAGGGCATCTGACAGCCAACAAAGACTGGCGTCGCAATGCCGATGCGATAAGCCAATGGAGCATTAGTTTTTTTTGACTTTTTAAGGGCTTTAGTCCTTCTTGCATCCCCCATTCAACTACTCCTCACCTTCCTCTCATCCCCACTTAGTTCTCAAACCTTTTTACCCCATGTTTATGCCATTTTCACTAAGATCCACATGAGTTTAGTCAAAAAATCCATTCCCCATGGATTGACACTCAAACCCATTCATTTAGACGATGGAGAGTGGTAGAAAAATTGTATTGCTGAGATTTATATGGAGTATTTCAGGATTTGAGCATGAGTTCTTGCTTTAGGAGGATGGCTATGCATGAGATTGAAGGTAAGTTTATTTAATTTTGATTTAATTGTGTTTTTGATTAATGAGGGTTTATACCCAATTCATACACAGTAAAAATTATAGAAAATTTGAGATAATTGATATGAAAATCATGGGGAAAATGACTTAATTGTGATGTATAATGTTTTTAGATGATTGGACATGAGAAAATCCAATTATGGTATTGAATAATAGCTGAATGCACAATAGAAAGGGGGAAATTCATGTGTATGGTGTTTTAGCGGTCAATTAATTTAATTGAAAGCTTAATTTGCTTGTTTTTATGATTAATGGCATTTATTAGAGTTGTACGAGAAGTGTGTATGGTTGATAATGCATAGGTATTGTTTGTTAAAATACCAAAATGAGAAAGAAGAGTACGTGAAAGGGTTTGTTTATAACCCTAAAATCCTAAGAGAGTAGGATGTGGGATTAAACTGTTTGGAGTGTAAGTAATTGGGAAATAGAGTTGTTTTAATGTGTATATACTAAATATCAATTTGATAATGTTAGTGATCTATTATGCAGAATTATAAGGTGTTTGATTGACTAGTTTCAATGTAGCAGTTAAGTGGCTGATGGGCCATGAATTTGGTATTAAAACAAAGTAATGAATGTATAGAATAAAGGGTAGTAAGAGATTAAAGTCAAGCGGGTATAGGGATGATATTAAAGGATGATATTAAAGTGAAAATTGGTATTAGAGATACATTTGAAAATGCACTTAGAAATCATCTCAATCAGAACTGCCTTTATATAAGAAACAAGTGTAAATTGAATTGAGGTCTATGTGATATGTGTAGAGCCATTGGAGCACAAATTGGAAACACAAAGTTTGAATTGAGAAATTATGGGATCGACCTCCATTCACTATAAGTAGGCCTTTTTGTAATATGTGGAAGGATGGGATCATGAGCATCCAATGAATACAGGCATCATATTTTAAAGATGTTAGTTTTACTGTTTGAAATGTGAATTGTTCTTCATCTACATGTATTGTATTTTTCAAAATATTATTGTGTTATGTGGTGAAGAAATGGGGAATAGAGTATCCCGTGTTGATAAATAATGAATAATGTTATTATGGATGAACATGTTATGGGGATACTAATATTCCATGAGGATGTTGAGTAAAATGATTATATGATGTTATGAATGGAATGATGGAATGATATGTATTATGATGATATCAGAAATGGAGAATTGTTATACACTTCATAAAATTTGATGAATTATGGAGCTATACATGTTGTGGATGTGAACAAGTGTTATTTGGATTAATTATTGATTATTGTTTATATTTTTTCTATTTAGTGAGTTCACTCAGACTGACCTTAGTTTATTAAAATTTTTAGTGAACAGTTGGAAAAATGGAGCTCAAGTTCAGAGTTAGAAGTTCATTAATGTATTTGAAATGGTAATGTATTGTAAATTAATGAGATTTAATGTAGGATGTAATAGTTATGTATAAAGTTATTGTGTCCTCATGAAGTTGTGATAGATTTTAAACTTTGTACAGATCCAGTATGCCATTTGCCATCATGATATGATGTAAGTACTGGGCTAGTATGCAAGTGTGTTTTATAATTTATTGTAGTTATTTAATTATGAATTATAGTTGTTAAATACAAATTGTCTATGATTATTAAATGCATGCACAAGTTTAAACCCTCTAAAAACAAAGTAGACTCTGCCTAATTTTGATAGAATTTTCCTTAAAAATAGGAAAATTATTAAGAAGAAAGGACATGGTAGTGTTCTGCATAGGCCCTAATAGAGAACAATCTATCAGATGGCTAAAACGCATAGGGTGGGGATGTGGGGTAATACAGATGGTATCAAAACCCTCCTAATGACTTATCTGTGTGATAAGTCTTGCTTGTCTGTGTGATAGCATTAAGTACCAGGATCATGATGGCAATAGCAAAAAGGAGATAGGAAATGACATGTTTAATACAAGTTGTTGAAACCATAAGAACATGAAAGAATGTTATTCTAAGGATATGGTTATCTTTGTAGAGTCTGGGTAATAAGGAGGTTGATGAGGCATGTATTTTAGTAATGATGAATTGCTGTGGTGATGTTAAGGGAATATGTTTCATCTTAATTAATGTTACTATGATAGTGATGAGAATGTATGCATTTAGGATATCAGTGCATACTGTATTGACATGAAATTTGATATGTTATGAATTTGAACATGACATTATGAATAGATGTCCTAATGCTAACATGAAATATTCATAACATTGATTTTGAACATGTGTGGTTTTGAATATGTTTGATCTTGTATATTGAGGTGTGAGATTGAATAAGAAAAGACATGATAAGAGTATGCATAGTAAATGTGTGGATTACATAGCATTGTCATGAGTTGAATTGCTCATGTATTGAATTAATGATGAATTGCTAATGGAATCTGTGGAATGAAGTATAGAGTGTTAATGAATTATGTGAAATTCCAAATGTGTTGAATTGATTATAGTTGCTCATGAATGATGTGAACTGAATATGAGCATGCTTTGATAGTATAATTATGATATTGATGAACAGTTATATGGGTGGTATAGATATCCTTGAGCATGAGATAGTAATGCTTGATAATGAGTTGGTGGTAAGCTAGTGAAAACCATCAATGTATAAGTTTGCTGGTAAGCTTAAAAAATGGTGAGTTGATGGTAAGCTCGTGAAAACCATCATTGTATAACTAATGAGTTGGTAGTTAGCTCAAAAAAACCATCAAAATGGTGTTAGTAGGACATGCAATGCAACAGTACACCTGAATTTCTCAGCAGATGGTGATGGCTAACCTAAAATTCTTTGAGCCACAATAAAGGCAAGATTCCATATGCAGTAATGATAATGCTACCATGAATCCAATACCTTTGTAGCTAGGGTTACAGAAATAACCAATCATACATTAAAAAAGGAAAAGAGTGGCCTATGTGGCTGAATTTCATACGCTTGAATGGTGGGAGGGCTCAAATGGCTAGATTTGATACTCTTGAATGGCAGGAGGGCCCAAATGGCCAGATTGGATATGCTTGATTAGTGTGATGGCCCAAACGACCAGATTGGATTTGCCTTGGAGGCATGGCCTACATGGTTAGACATGATTTGGAGGCCTAAATGGCCTAGGGCTTGAGATGGATGCCTAGACATGCTGAGGACTTGGCTATAATGCCAAGATAGCTAGTGTAACTTGACACCCATGTAGGGTGAAGGCTAAGATGATTTGGTATGGATATACCAAATAAAATATAAAAATTAGATAATGTAAGTTATTAAATTTGGGAATAAGGATATGTGATTGTGGAAGCCTTGGTAATAGGTGAGATGTGAGGAAAACATTTATAATCAAGAGATGAGAATAATATGTTTTGGTGTAAGGCTAAGTATCCAAGTTCTTATGAGCATGAGCAAGTATATTCTGGTGCAGCGAAGGTAGGCTTGTTTAAGCCTAGAATAATGGGAATATGAATATTAAATATGGACAAGTGTACCTTGAGTGGAAAAATATTGTCGATGAGTGATGTTTGTAAGGCCTAGGAAATTTCAAAAATATAAATTTCACTATTATAAAGTTTTGGTAATTGTTTCAGTGCAACATACTATAAAATTGAATTTTTAAGAAATTTTATTATGAACAAATAGTAAAAATGGATGAAAAATATATATTAATATGATGATGATGAGGAAAGACATTAATCAATGATTTATAGGTAAAGAAAAATCAAAAATTATATGTGAAAAGCTGAATAATCAAGTTGCTGGTAATTTTTGGCAAATTTTGGTTAAAATTGAATTTAATTGAAACATAAGTAATAAAATTATGCAAGGATTATATTTAATGGATGGATAATTAATTTTGATATATGATTTATTAAATGAATGACTTACAAGTGTGAAAGATGAGAACTAGATGGAGTTTTGAAAATCTAAGATGAGTGCATGTGTATGGAATTAAGTGGGAGCATAGACTACCAACATAAAAAATATAAAATCCCATTGCCATACCCATCCCCATCCTCTCCCAATGTGAAAGCCTTTGTTTATGACCTCTGCAACATGAGTTCTTTCCCCCATCATCCCAATTTTCTATTTGTATAGATTTTGCTTTAAGTGATCACTAGCAAATGATGATTCAAGTGATTAGCAACCCCTAGCTTCAAATTTCTTGTGGAACAAAGAGATGGTAGCCACCAAATCTCAATGCCCTATTGCTGATTATTGGGACCCACCATAGAAACTTGGAGATTAAGGTAAGAGCTTAATTTAATTTGCATGTTGAAGATGTTTAGGAACAAATTCCATGTACAACCATGTTGAAAATTGATGAAAATTCAAACCCAAATTCAATGGGGTTGCTAGACTTTTAATGAGGATAAAAATGGGGTTGCAATTAAGGTGCCTAATCCTAGATTAATAAATAATTTATTTCAGCTATGGATCTGCAATAAATAGCGTGAGAACAAGTTGTAGAAATAGTAGTTTAAGGATGAGTATACCTTGCTATCCATGTTGATTAGGGGCTGAAAAATTTAGAATGTGTGCAAGGTAATTAAGCCAATTTCTAAAGGGTTGAACATGATTTAATTACCATTATAATATGACAGAAATTGAACTTAAATAGTTAATGCATCTAAGGTAAATTAAATAGGTAGTTAGGTGATGCATTCATTGTATTTTGGAATGCAATTTAATGCAAAATTTACATTGAATAGGCTATGATTTTGTGGGAGAATTAAGGCACCATTAAAGGGTGTATATGGGAGCTTAAGGGCTATGCAAATCAGTTAGTATCATATGGTAAGCAGGTGTTTTTCTTAAGTTTGATTTGGTGCATTGAATTGATTGCAAAGTGGGCAATTATTTTCTGAACTTTTTGGTACATGAGTCATATTGTTTTAAGCATGAATTATACACCCAATGTCATCATGATTAATGTATTATATTAGCATGAATTAATTTCAATATATAAAATATGAAAAATTAGATGAAAAATGCCAAATTCATATGAATAATGCACTAACAGAGAACCTTACCAAGTACCCCTCTTGAGGTTCATTAATGTAACACCCCTAAATTGAGGGGGCTACTTACTCATATTTTAGAGAAAAATCCTATTGGAAATCCGGCAGTCTCCCCTAGAATATGAGGGTTTCCAAACCTGTATGTACATTCAACCATCCATATACACTATACACATCCACAATCCTCCTACATATGGACCAACTAGTAGTCTTATGGCATGAAAATAACTAAGAATCAATAATTAATGAATATTGAGAATTTAAACTTCTCCTTATACATCATCCACCAATAATAAATTCATAAATGACAAGTCACATAATGCATTATAATCTCTTTTCAATAAATAATCAAAAGCTAAATAATAAATGCCACTCCATCGCCTTAATTCCCATTTCGGGCACCAAACCACGGTTGGGCCCCTCCAACATGCCTGGCGTCTAAAACATGAGAAAAGAAAAGGGGTAATTCCAGGCAAACTTAGTAAGTAGGGAAAAATGGCAAAACCTTGTAAATCATGTATAAATTTGGACAACTAACACATGCAAGTGCAATCATATTTTACTCAATTCAGGCATACTCATAAGCAATTAAACATACAACTATAATGTACTTGGTGCCAAAAAGGCCACTTACTACACACCTTATATGCTACACAGACAATCTATTAGTCACATAGAGCATCCATACGCCACACAGGAAACACCATAGCCACACAGGCAACACCATACGCAAGATAGGCAACACCATGACGACACAACAACACCATAGCCACATAGGCCCATTATGTATGTCATACATGCATCCACATGAACTTGACTACCATATTATACTCACATATATCACATTACATGAACAAAGGTAACCTCAACAAGATTAGTAACAATCTATTCAAAATATCAATTGCATGAAGTAAATGCATGAAGTAAATTCAAGTACAAAGCACATTACATAAACACATCTCAAATCATTAACAAATACGATAAATCACGATGCCCATATGCTAACATGCTAATGTACTCAATCATATATAATTTGGTAAGAAACCTACTTATCTCACTTGAAAATGAATTCATAACCTTTAATTCAATCACTTCCTTCTAATTCTAGGGCCAATGGATCCTACAAATATTTCATATATCACTTTTGGCATTCTCAAACAACTACATAAGCTCTACCTGAATTACATGCATTTCTAAGTGACATTCACCCGTCTATACCATTGGATATCTAGGGTCTAAATCATCATTTTCTATATCCCATTACTTATTACCTAACTAGGTAAAGATGTAAACATCAAAAACAATTTCATTTCATTATTTCCAACTTTATTTTTAAGGGTTTGAAAATTTCAGCTCGGTCTCATTATGAACCTATGAATTGATGCATTACAACCCATCCTTTCATATCAAAATTTATCAAACTTAAAGGGTCTTAACCTTGTTAATTACACTAGTAATCCATCCACTAATTTAATTCAAATAAACCCATCTTATAGTTGTCACAAACCCATCATATAGCTGCCCATTTTAAGGGTAGTTTACAACATGCATCCCACTTGATCCAAACACCTTAATTCATTACCATAGCTGCCCATTTTTCCATCCTAATTTTAATCATACAATTGAGACACTAAATACTTTGTTTTATTTCTCATTTAATGGCCAATTAAAGTCCTAATCCATTTCCCACAATTCCTTTTTTGTTCTCATTGAAGAATTTCATCGAACACTTGATAGACATGTGTAATTTGAAAGTTTTAACATGATACAATCTATTTAACTTACACCATTCATTAACCCATCTATTTACCACTAATTTGGAATCATAATTACCAATTTAACTTGATAAATTAAATCTTAATTGCATTATACAATTTGCCCATTCATTCCATATAGTCTCATGGTGACAATGCATCATACACTACTCTTAGATAATACTAATTTAAAAATTTCAGTAATATGCATCATAACAAACCCATTTCCAATCATACATATCCTTAATATGATATAATTAAAATAATAATGATAACATAAACATGCCAATTATCTACTCAAATTCATTTGAAAATAGCCTCAACATCAATGTACATTATACAACCCTTCACTTAGGCATTTTATCAAACAACTTAAAGGCATTATTAAGTAATAAAATTCCAGAAGCATTCAATCATTTTCTTGCATAATTAACATCCTAAATTCATAATTAATTCAATAGTTAAACAACAAAGCTATTTGATATACCACAAACAGCCCATTCATGCCCCAACATGCCATAACACCCATTCATATTGCTGTCCATTTATGGGCAGCAATATATGGACAAAATCACACCCAAATCACTTGTATTATATTGTTATTTATGATTAATCAATCTTTCCATTAAAATACCAATCAATCCCTAAGAAAATAAAAAATTCTTTAGCTCTAGATAGTCCCCCCCCCCCCGAAACAAAATATTAACTTAGTAAACAAGTCATACGAAATTAAGTTGGGGAAA
>JAYJMB010002716.1:0-14946 GCA_036873735.1 Pouteria campechiana
CGTATTCAATATGTACATCAATCATTCCTTTTTATAAACACAATAAATCCTCTCAAATAAATGGAAGTAATGTCATATGATCATCTTGTGCTCATGACAATTCTCTTCACCACTTAATCATTTCATGTATTCACTCTCATACACATTAAAATTTATAACAACTTTCTTCACCATATCTCTTGTTTCCAATGCTATGCATATATATTTGCTTTAACTCAAAAGGATTTTCCTCATTTCACATCATCACCATACTTCATGTTTAAAATTTTTTTTGCCTCAAACCATCACTACAAGTGACAAAAATTTTACCCCCTATTCTCAACACCCTGGGTGTTACATTGGGTATAAATACCAAAATAGCTCCATAGCATCAATACCAACTTGACTTGTGGAGGTTACAAAACTTTAGCTTTTAGTCCTTTTTCTAATCTACCAATTGGTGGATTATAAACTATCTTTCCATAACAATACTCATTACATTTTGAAGAGAATTTCACTAGCTATTTTTACTTACATTTTACTCACTTTACTCAAGTCAAATAAACCAAATTTCCAAATGAACAAACTATCCATATAACTGCCCTTTTTGGGGGTGATTTCCAAGATGCATTTCAATTGAGATTTTCACCCTACACATTACTATAGCTACCCCATCTTTTAATCCTTCTTTTAACTATGAATTTAAACCTCTAATATTCTATTTAACTACCCATTTAAGAGTCAACTAAGGGTCTTAATCAAATACCCCAAATCCACTTGGTTTACCATTGAGAAATTTCATTAAACATTCAACATACATGCATAGTTTGTAATTTTCAACTATGCATAATCTGTTTAACATCATTCTCACCTTCAACAATCTACTTACAAATAAGTGAGCATAAAATAACAATTTAACCTAGTCAATTAAACCCCAAATCCATTACATAGTCTACCCCTTTCATCCCACATGGTTCCTCATTCACATTCACCAAACATATCATGTGCATCATGGTTTTATAAAATTTCAGCAATGTGCATCAATGGGCATTCATTTTCAACACTCTACAACATGTTTCTAACTAAATTAACATTATAATTACATAATAAGCAAGCTAATTATCTCCCAAATAAATTAAACAAGCTGCCCTAATTTATTATTCATATCTATATGGCCTCTCTTTCGAGCATTTCATCAAACATGTTATATGCATGATTTAACTTGCATTTTCTAGCAACATATAGCATAAAAATTGCATTTTTAGCTACATGTGACTCATTTCTAGAATAATGAATGACTTAATAACATTATAAACACATGGATTAAATACCAAATTAATCAATATTGTTGCCCATTGTCTATATTCATGAATTTATACATCCCAAGTGCACCACATTGTTGTCCTAATTCATGGACAACAATGTGCACCTTTTCATGGCTCTAAATCACCCCCAAATCATTTCATTCATCCTTAACCCATGAAAATAGAGATGAATCCCCACATTTTTCCCATAATCAGCCAACCAATTTGCAAATAAACCCTAGCAAATAGAAATTTTCAAAATGGGTTAGGGAAAAAGCAATTACCTCTTTAATCCACATTGTTTGCTTCTCAAAAATGAAGATCCAACCCATTGCTTCAATCTTCTCAATAAACAACAAGAAGATTGGGGGAAAATAGATCCCCCCCCCCCCCTCAAATCATGTCCAAAATGATACTCAAGGTGTGGGTTGCAATCCTCCTAAGCTAGGGCATGATTTTCCTAAGGAAATCAAGTGGAAAAGTGGGTGAAAAATGGGAGCTTGAGCTTGGAGAGGGGCTACTAGGTTTTAGGCGTGAATGGGAGAAAGAGGGGGGGCATGAGCACTAAAGATACTCATGGTCATGGTTCTCTAGTGGTGTAACTCCCATTTATACACGTGCACCCTTAAATTTCCACTATAATCCTTGCATAAAATCAAAATTAGCATGCCATTAAATCTCCCAAACATATACACATTAATTAAATAATTAGTTCTCCTCAAATAATTGGGGATAATTCTATTTAATCATGATATTAAGCCTTAATCAAATCATGGGTCATTACTCACCTACTTGATGATTAAGCCTCAAGTGTCACATAAAAATCAATAAATTATTTATAAATTCCATTTATACACATATTTATCTCAATGGGTCTTCTATATAAATTTCCAAAATTATTTTGCATAAATAATATACAATTTCAAAATTACCATGTTCCGTCCTATCATGGGCGTCATAATTTTTCTACTAGGAAGAGATTTGGTAATTTTGCCATAAATTTCTCATATGATGTACAAATTATATGATTATTAATGCATTGGAAATATAATTTCAAGGGATACAACTATCATGTTGAACACATTTTCTAAATCATCCACTATATATGCCAAAAATTGGATACAAGTAATGCCTTTTTTATATTCAGCTTCTTTTTAACATGGACTTGTGCTCAAAACACAAATTAACTTCATATGCAATTAATAAATGTGCATATATATAATGATCCCATTTAGAAAAAAAATCCTTCATCGCCTCAATTTATCTCATGAATACTCAAAATAAATGTTTACAAAAATTTTTGCTTACCCAAAAATCCCAGGGTATTACATAGACCTTCCGTCACCCTTTTTTACCTATCTCCAAACCCAAGCCCAATAACCAATTACCAAACTACCTATCTCCAAACCCATGCCCAATAAACAATTACCAAACTACCTATCACCAAACCCGGATGCTCAACCTACTAAAAGCTTCCCAAGCCACCTTATTAACCCACTATAACCTCCCCACCATGTTCCATTTCTGCATCCACTACTTCCTTCAACATTAATTGCTAATTCCCTCCCACAGACCCCTACTCTTTCACCTACACATAGAAATCCTAAATCCTTAAGCTATTTTTTTGTATTTTCTTTATGGAAATTTGCACTTTCTTTACGTATTTTTTAATTTTTGTGAACATGAATGTATCAACACTCTTTTCAATTAATTAAATTCATCATATTCATCTCATGCATGGTTATATTTCTAGTCAATGAAATTCTTTTAATGAAATTCAACTAGTCCATAAGCATTTCTGGTTTTCTAACATCTCGTTTTTATTATGCCAAAAAGGGGATGAATTTCTAGTTTTAATCTCATGCATTGTCATACTTTTATTTTTTCTAAGCATGTTTTATTAGAGAAAGGTACACTCAATGTTTTGTCATCATCAAAATGGGAAGAATGTTGAGTCCAAAATATGGACACCCAATCTACTGATAGCTTGATTTTGAGGATGACAAAAATATTAGTAAGAAAAGAGGATACTATTAATCTTTCTAAGTGTAGCAAGAACTTAATCAAAAACACAAATAAACAAAATATATTCATGCTAAAGGACAATTTTCATCAAGAAACAATACAAAAAAGGTCCAAACACCTTCAAAAACACCTCCAAACTAAAAATAAAATGAACACGTTAATCCTTCACAATAATTTGCATGATAAAGGAGACCACAAAGGAAAGATTTTCCCCTAACAAATTGCTCTTAAAGATACTAAGTTGAATCATTCACAGAGGAAATCAATAGAAGAAATTTTCAAGATGACAAGGTATGCGAACTAGCCATTGGAAGTAGGTAAATGATAAGCTCATAATTTATCATATTTTAGATACCTAAATTCACATTTTTTTTGGTCCTTAATGTCATGATTTTATTAATTTATATCAATATTTGATCAAATATTATACCTAATAGATTTAGTTTGTGTTTTAGCTCAATTTAGGCCAAAATAGACTATTTTAGAGCAAAAAGCCTATCTGACAATTTCATTGGGCCTTGGATCTTGAGAATTATGACATTATCATTATGGATCAGCAATGAAACCATGAGGGAATGCACATATGTGAAGAATTCAAGTCAACTTGATCAAGAACAACACATAGAGTGCAATCAATGGTGAAGATTTTTCAATTATTAATCTACACATTGAATTGCATTCAATCACTTCAATTGCTTCAAGATCAACAATGGGCCATCATGGATGTCCAAGGTGTGGATCACATGTGGCAAAATCATGCAAAAATAGATGGGACCTACTTGGTAAAGTGGTGAATGCAAACATGGAGAAAAGGAGAGATATTAGATAAATTCTTAAAGGACTCGTGGCCATTTGAAACTCGACCATTGAGATTATAGCCATTAAATTGAACTTGTGGAAATTGTATAAAAAATTTAGTCATGAAGATAGACCTTTATGAGATTTAAATATCCTTTATTGAAAAACTCTATCAACGAAAATGCCCTATAGACTTCTATTGATCTCCTTCATCGATTCCTTTAGTGTTAGTGATTGTTGTCAAATATAATAACTACGAATGCTCCACCTTGCAAATCAAGTATAAATACTCATATTCTGATGATCAACAAATACATAATGAAATATATGTGTAAAATATCAAAACTCACAAACTGTCAAAGTGCAGAAAATAGAAGTGCAAGACCACAACAAATAAGTATAAATGCCTATAGATACCGCCTGCCCCACAAATGCATCACAGCTCCCCACGAATACCACCTACATGTCCCTACAAGGAGAGCAATCCCTGGACAACTACAGTCAATACCTCAACTGCCTATGGGTAGTGCCTATGACCCTGCAGCTATAACTAGAGGCTCCATCATATACCGTCTGTTGTACCTGAAGAAGTACCACCTAAAAAACTCATGCCGCCTACACATACTGACTAGAGTGTAGCCAATACCGCAGTCACCTATGGTACCTCCTATGAATGGACAACAACATGAGCTTTGGAAGAAACTAGGGTTCCGATCACAGTTGATATTCCATATCACCTACTATCGTTTGGACTGCAATTGATATCATAACCACCTACAATACCACCTACCAACTCCAACAATCAAAAAATTCAAACATTACAAAGCAATTAATGCATCCCAACCACTTCCAATGGTCAAGATTTTGGAAGAGCTATAAAATAAGAAATGTTAAGACATTCTTAGTTGTTGATTGAGATTTAATTTACAAGATATCTTTGCAACCCCAGGCCAAAGTGTTGACCCCAAGGGTTTACTTTTAAGGATTAATAAAACTTATTAATGACTTGAATTTAGCTAATGAAATACTGCTTAGATTTCTAGTTTTAGAGAAGCTTAGACATGATGAAGTCAAGTTTAGAGGGTATTCTAAAGGCTTCAGGGGAAGCTACAAAACTTCAAAAATGCCATTTGGAAGCTTTTAAAGGAAGAAGAAGAATGTTTAAAAGCTCAGAGTTCATCCAGAAGGGAGAAGAAGCTCTAGAGGATGCTTTAGTTATAAGTCCTAGAATCTGAGTGATAAGTCCTAGTATCGTGATGGCAGTGGCAAGAAGAAGTTAAGAAATGACATGCCCAATACAAGTTGATGAACTCATATTGAATATGGGAAAATAATAGTTTTTGGATAATTTGAAGGCATGAGAAAGGAAGAAGGAGAACATGTGAATGATGATTGTGAATTGATATGAGATTGTATAGATGATATTAATATGAAATAAAAATGGTGATGTCGTGATAGCACAAAGATGACTTGCTTATGCATATCTATGGTGACATATAATTATTATAACTAGAGTGGCACAGTGAAGGGTGGTGGTGCCCGTATACACACCTTACATGGGTGTTTGTATATTTTCTTATAGTGTATCTAAAATAAAAATGATGAAACTATGAAGTTTCATGAATAGGTATTGAAAACTAAAAATGAATTTAGTTCCATTTGTTTAAAAAGGTTGTGATGGGATCATTGAATTCCTTAAGGCAAAATGGTTATGTAGACCTTTGTTGGTTGGTTGATTGATTTGATTGGACATGTCATGTCATGGTATAAGTCCCAAATATGTATCTGGGTAAATGACTCTTAATATATGTGTTTTGATGAATAAGTTTTGTAAGAACTTTGAGGGCTACTGGATAAAGTTTTTGTTATGATTAATTAGTATGAAGGATAGTATTGTATTCATGAATAACTTTGCTTGTGAGCATTTTGCTTGAATAAAGTGTTATGTATGTCATAGTTGGAAATAATGACATGCCAATTTAGTGTTAAATGGCTTGTTATGCTTTGCTTATTTATGAGCACTATTATTGGATGGGTTGATATACATGTAATGATTGTAATGGATTGTCATGTATACTGAGAGTGATGAACTATCATTTCTATCTATTACTTGATGATTGACATGGGGCTCTATTCTAGTTAAATTTGGTTGCTCTACTTGATCATGTGATTGATAAAATTGTGTATTCCCTCATATGATTGACACTAAAGTTAATGTGTTTTGATATCATTTTGTCTAGCATTCCATCATGAGTCATGAATCATGGTGGATAAGATTGATTTAAATGACATGTAAGATGAGGGGATGTTTGGATGGATGGAGGATGTTTGGATGAATGGATGTTAGAGATGTAAGTTGTGATTGTGATACCTCAAAGTAGATAAGCCGGGTAGGGGGTGCTAAAGCCTCTGATGCTCATGCCTAGTAGAGGTGGATAAGCCTTCACAGGTGAATTTGATAGTTCCTCATGACTGAATGGCTAGATATGGATACACCTAGTTGGCATGGTGGCCTGGATAGCCTGGATATGATGGGTGCTCAACATAGATATTGACATAAATGTGATTATCATAACATGAATGTGATGTGCTCATATGAAGTGTGTAAAGTATAAGATGACCTAGTCTCTACTTTGGTGAACTTGTAATTCCTATGGGTTATAGAGGGTGGGGAGTAATAGTCGAGGTTGAAAGAGCCCTAGTCAAGGTGTGGCCCCTGGCAGGCTTCATGAATGGGGATACAGGGAAAGACCAGAGAAAAAGACCAGTGTTCAACATGGCATGCTTGTTAGACTACATGAGTATGAGCAGCATGAGTATGAGCATTGTGGTATAACAATGAGTGTCAGTATAGCATGAAGTGACTTGTATGAATCTGTATGTATCACGCATCATGTGTAGGATTCTATAATGCATTGGATAGCGTTTGCATAGTGAGTATGTACCCTAGATGGGTCTTTTGCATGTGCATTCATTTGAGCATAATTGTCCATCATGGCATTGATGTAAGATCCCCATGTTTTGGGCATGATTGTAAGATTAATTGTGTTTATATTATATTGATTATGTTGATATTTAGCATCTTGAATGCAAAGCTCTATAAGTGTTATCTTTAGTATGGATTGGGTTATATGATTGGAAAAAAAACCATCTTTGCGCAGTGTATCTGGTGGATACGAATTTGCAAGGTGTAAGATAGTGAGAGGGTAATGATAAGAATTGTACTTGTTCGCTTTGGAACCTTAGATTTTACTCACCGAAAGCATGTTGTTAATGAGGTGGGAAGATACTTGACTTATGGACCAAGATTTAAAGTTTTAAGGATGAAACTTTTGTAAGGAGGGTATTTTGTAACACCAAGGGTTGAAAATGAGGGGTAAAATTTTTTATATGATGATTAGAGTTCAAAAAGATGAAAATGTAAATGATGTCACTTGTATCAATTTTGATATTGAATTTGGATGATTTAGAAAAAATATGTAGCAAAACATTTGTAGATCTTAAAATTATCTTTTGAATAAATTAAGAATTACTTAATTCCAAGTTCATATGAGAAAGTAATATTTGAAACAGTGTAATGGTCTCCAAATTCAAAAAGTATCACTTCAAGGCTCCACAACTCCAAATAGAGGCTCATTTAGAAAGAGTATTCAAAGTGAGATGTGTAGCCCTTAAATTTATCTATCCAAAGGAATAATAATCACTTAATTCAGAGTTCTAATGAGAAAGTTAAGGCCAATGCACCAAAATTACTCCTGGTAGATAATTAAGGACATGAATCATGGGATTAAGTTGCATAATGTTGAAAGTTCGTGTATTATTTATGAAAAATAAATTTAGAAATTAGTATGTAAGACCCATCGAAACAAATATAAGTGTATAAGGTAGAAGTTGCAAATAATTTATTAATTTTTATGTGATATTTGAGGTTTACTTATGAAATGGGTGAGTAATGATTAAGGCTTGATATTATGATTAAATGGCTTTATTACTAATCATTTGAGGAGGACGTTAATGTATTTATGAAAGCAATAATTAAAGAATACATTAATTATGTTAAATTGAGAAAATTAAGGAAATAATAAAGTTGTGCATGCATAGTGTGGCATATCCTTGTGGAGCACCGAAAATACAACTCCTTAAAGCAACTTTATCACTTCCAATTGACTAATCCCTTCCTCCCATGCCCCTTTTTCCTACTGCCTTTTTTCCATGCCTTCTACATCCCAATTTTAAGCTACGTCTTAATTTTAAGCTATTTTAGTGAGGAAAAATATGATTCGGACATGGAATTGATCATCCACCACAAGAGTACAATACCCTTTGAACATGGAGAAGAGAAGGTTGCAGCCCCATTTTTGTCCCTATGTTGCTACACTTGAGGAAGGTGGAAGAATGGAGTTGGAAAATTCATCCAAGGGTGGAAACAAGCTTAAATTCAGTTGTAAGATCCTTTTTCCCATTAAATTTTGAACTTATGTGTTACTAGGGTTCTAATGCAATTTTGTGGGGTGATTAGGGATGGGAACCTTGCTGTGATTTTAGGGGAAAATGGGGAAATGGCAGGGTGATGGTAAAATGTATAGGCCCCAGGGGTGGGGCGTTACACATGCTCAAAGTCAAGGAAGCTTAAGAGGTGATGTTATGATTTTAGAGGACACATTCAAATTTTAGAGAGAGCTTCAGAGGCTTGCAGATTCATACTTTGTGTTTTGGGTTTTTAGAGGAAGCTTCAGAGATGCACCCTAACCTTCAGAGCAACTTGAAAGTTGCTTCAAAAGAGAAGACAAAATCTTCAAAGATTCTTCAAATGTGAGATAAAAGTGGCACCAAGCTTCAAAGCAATTTCAGAGGTGCTTCAGAAGAGAGGAATGAAGTTTCATAGTTTGAAATATAGTTTTTGAGAAGAACAATGTTCAAAGGGACTTTAGAAATTTGATCTGGGCTTTAGAGGTTCTGGAAATAATAGATGTTGATAAGGATTAGGAACATTAGAAGGAAAAAAGGAGTGAAGCAACGTTAATTGACGAACACTAAACCTACAAAGGCTCTGAAGTTCACTTGAGAGTCTCTGAACTAGCTTAACAAGGCAGATTGCTTTAAGTGTTAAATATGCAACTTACAATGGTTAAAAACTTACCAAAAGAGAGTGCAACGGCTAGAAAAGTTCTAGCTTCAAAACTTATAAATAAGAGTTCCAATGAAAAAGTAGAAGACTCTTGAGTGGATTAAACATGAAACTATCTTAAGAGCTCAAGATTCCATAAAATTTATTGACTCTCCAATAAGCTTCAATAAATAGAGAACTTCAAAGCTACATCAATACCATTTCATAGGAGAATAAAAGCACTATAATATGGTTTATTGTATATCTCATTAGACCTAAATATGTGTACATTTAGGCCTGGTTAGAGGCAGTTTCCTATACATGTTTATTTGCATTGTCGAGTTTTTGGTTAGCTCTGAAAACCAGGGGGAGTTACTGGTAAGCTCTGGAAACCAGTTTGTAGAGCTTCATGTGAGCCCAATAAAACTAGATTGTATAGATTTCTTAGTTAGCTTGGTAAAACCAAGAGAGGTGTGATTCCGCACAAGTGATTGTGGAACCTAAGGTTGAGAAAACCTTGGAGAGTAGAGTAGGTGCCAAGGGGGCCCAAACCACTATAATTTCTTCTATTTTTATTACTAATTATGGTTGTGTGATTCCTCTATATTCTATTTTCTACACTTGCATATTCTATCTATTTTCCCCATCACACTTGGATTTTGTGCTTTTCCATACACCTTGCGTATTACAGCAGGGTTAGACCAAACACAAAGCATTAAACTTTCACTATCTTCACTTAAGAGCTTTCAATGTTCATTATTCTTCACTCAAGGACTTATTTCATCAAAAACACAAAAGGGAAGATCCTCTACAACAAGGAGAGCTATCAATGATCATAACTCTTCCCCTGGCATTTTCATTAAAACAATTATAAAAGTGTTATTCCTTGTTTCTTACTTCATTTTTGTATTCCTTGTGTTGGTATAGGAGACCAATTTCAAGAAGAATAAGGGTGATTATTTAAGTATCTCACAATAAACTTATTGAACTTGCATTATACCCCCTTGAGATGAAATCAAGAAGAATGCAAGAGGCACTAAGTATATACGCCCCCTTGAGCTCAAATCAAGAAGAGAAACTTAATTGTTGGTGTGTGTCTCACAATCCCTTTGCTAAATTACTTATGTCGTTTAGAGCTAGAATTTAAAAGAGTGTAGTGACGCTAATTGTATTCTCTATATGAGATAGTGGAACCTTGACACAAGGCATGTGTGTTTGGATGAGTTAAGGAGGGAGATAGTCCCAAACCACTATATATTGTTCCTATTGTGTGTGATTAGTTTATTTGCTTGCTCTCTACTTTTCTTATTTATTTACTAGCAAATTATTTGACATGAGGAATTCAATTTAATTGAGGTTAAAATAATAAGATTTATATGCCCAATTCATCTCTTCCCTCTTGGGCTAAGCCATGCGATAGGAACCAATAATAACAAACCTTTATTAGCACATAAGGTCTCCTCTATCAATGCCTTTGCCATATCAATGCCTTTGCCAAAAAGTAGTTGTTAAAGTTTTAATGGTAGACCTTCGTGTTGGTCCCATTCAATAGGTAGCTCAAGAGGGGGGGTGATTTGAGCTTTTAAAAATTATGGCTAAATTTAAATAAAGTGCTAAAAATAAAGGAATAGCTCACGCAGCACATAGACAAGGATATTTTTATAGTGGTTTGGTCAAACCTGGTACTTACTCCACTCTTTAAGTCAACCTTCCTTGTTGCACTCAGGTTCCACTATAATGGTTAGTTTTCCTGAGCTCACTAATAAACTCTTACAACTATTGGTTTCTAAGCTCACCAACAAACTAATACACTAGTTGATTTCCAAGCTAACCAACAAACTTATACACTGTTTGTTTCCAACCTGACCAATAAACTTATATTAACAACAAGTTTCACTACTTGTTGAACCAAATAAACAAAAAGAAACTTGTATAGAAATATGCCTCTAGCTAGGCTAATTTGTATAAAGGATAGATGCAGAATTACTAGATGAATAAAATAATTTAAAGCTTGTTGAAGTCAAACCCTAGAAAGTTGAAGATGATTGTACTTTGAATGCAAATTTGTAATCAGCACGGTGGAGTTGTGAAATCTTGGAAGAAAACTTGAATGGAGGTAAATGCTCTACTAAACCACTTTGTTATTTGATTTACTTAAATTACTAACCTTGAATGGTTCCTCACTTCTCCTTTTATACTAGATTTTGAAATCTACTCATTAGAGAAGATGACATTCATTAAATGTAAGGGAAGCCCAAAGATTTTTTGACAGTTGCACCATCCTCCTGACTTCCTACCATCTGGAATAAGAACATCCGGAATGGGAGAAGAATGTTTTGCTTAAAATTCATGCTGCTTGGCATCGTTTGCATTATTTGAAATAACTTTGGACTAAGAGAAATCTTTGTTTGAACAATCCGTACTGGCTTCATGCAAAAGACTCCAGTCTATCTTATGTAAAATCTTAGACTGACTGAAGTGATGAGAAACACTTAGCTACGCATCCAACCTTCGACTTTGTTCAAAATTAGTTTGACATTGTCTGGAAAACAAATCACAATGATCAAATGATTTTGTTGTGTCCAAAGTGGTTCTGCAGTGTCCAAAGCGTCATTAGCATCCTAACTTGGGTATCTGGTCTTGTTTAATTCTGCATCATGCTTTTACACTCTTGAAGCACATCCGAAGCTAGTCTTTGAAGCTTGTTTGATGCTAGACATATCCTTCAATAATAGATATAGCCTTCGGTGCTTGGATCTTGCATTTGAAACTATTTAAATGTTGTTCCAGACATTAATCTTCTATCTACAACTTTCATCTTGTAACACTTTGTGTTGACAATACTCATTTATTTAGCTTGATTTTGATGATAAATATTCTTAACTTGCCATGTTTTGATGATGAGCAAAGACATGAGTAAAAAATTAAGGTACTAACAATTTATTCTCAAGTGTTTGCAAAATTATTTTCAAATTAATTTATGAGAATAACCTTCATAATTCTTGAATAAGTTGTTTCAGACAATTTCAAGCATAAAGTAATTTTTTATAGGAAGAAACCAAGTAAATGTTCAAGAAAACCAAGTATATAAATCAAAAATATATTCATAAGTATACTTAGTTGAAGTAAACTAAGATTTAGAATTATTAAGAGCACTTTGGAGTCATTGATCAATCATTTCAAAGTCAATTGAGCACTTTGGAGACAGAAGGACAAGCTTTTGAGGTTAATAGAGCACTTCAGAAATAGAAGGATAAGATCTTCGAAGTCAACAAAGCAATTGGGAGTTAGTCTTCAAATAACACATTCATTGTAGTTAGAAGTTAAGCACTTCAGAGTCAAAGAATAAGCACTTTGGAGTTAGTCTTCAAATGATAATGCCTTTGCGCCACTTCATTGGAACCGAAATTAACTTTGGAGGATCCAAAATTGGTGGAACACATTAAACAAGCAAAAATCTTCCACAACCCCATTACGGAGGATTCAATCCTAGAAACTTAATGACTTTAAAACCTTGAAAATGGCTCAATGGTCAAAAATTTGAACGTTCCCTCACATTTAATGAGCCTCACCTACCACAGTAGCAATCATCAAAAACTCCAATATAAAAAGAGTTAAGAAAGAAGGCAAATGAGAGAGAGACAACGTGAAAACAAAGAAGAAGAGCAGTTACTTAGCTTTTAATTTTTCACAAGATCAGCTCTACTGTGCAACACTCCAACAAGCATTCAAAGTCAATCATTCAACAACTTTTAGAGATTGATTATCATTGCTTATTGATATATTTATTATGTTTATTATTTCTTAACTTTGTATAAAATCAGCCTAATAGAGACATTAATATTTATATACTATTATTTATTCTTGCACACTTCTGCAAGCTAGGGGCTTACATCTGGTTGTTGAAAGCAAGTAAGAAACTTGCTTGTAGATTATAAAAGTTGGTTGGTGAGCTTAGAAACTAGCAAGTGTATTTGTTTGATCAAAAGGGTGCTGATCAAAAAGTGTGAGTGGAACCTGAGTCTAGCAAAAAGGGCTAACTCAGACAAGTGGAGTAGAAACCTAAGTAAAGGGTTGAACCACTATAAAAACCATTGTCTAAGTGTGTTGTGCTATCCTTTTATTTATTCACCTCTACACCATCCTTTTTATCTGGCCAAAAGTTTTCAAAGACTCAATTCAACCCCCCCATCCCCCGCCCCACCCCTTGAGCCACCATTTGAATGGGACCAACAATTGGTATTAAAGCAGACTTCACTTATTATTTCTTATAATCTGGTTTATATAACTTGTGAAGAGATTCCCAATGGCTATCTATGTCCACAACACTTCTGCTAAGGGTCAATCCACTTCCAGACCCCCATTGTTTGATAGTACAAACTATGGGTATTGAAAGATGAGAATGAAAATTTTATTGATTGCCTCAGATTATCAACTATGGCTAACCATTAAGGAAGGAATAATTTTCCTAATACAAAAGATAAATACACTACTGAGGACATTTAAGTAGTTGAGAAAGATGCCAAGGCAAAAAATTGCCTTTACGATGCCCTCACACCCTTTGAGTTTGAAATTTTTCTCTTATGACATAGCTCAGGAAATTTGGGACAAACTGTAGGTTACACATAAAGGTAAAAAACAAGTTAGAGAAACTAAGATAAATCTTCTTGTGTAGGAATACAAATATTTCAACACAAAGGAGATAAAGTCAATTTTAGACATGTTTAAAAGATTCCAAAAGCTAACAAATGGGCTAAAGAATTTAGGAGAAAATTATGCAGGTTCAAAATGGTGAAGAAAATTCTGAGATCTCTAACAAAGCAATGGATGCCTAAAGTGACAGTAATCCAAGAAGTAAAGAACCTGGATATAATGAGTCTAGAAGAGCTCATGGGTTCTCTTATGACTCATGAGTTATTAATGAAGTAGAAAACTACAAAAGATCCTAAGGGAAAGAAAGAAATTGCTCTTAGAGCTTAATCAGAGAATGATGAATCCTAAAGTGAGGCATCCACAAGTGAAGATGAAGATGAGGAGATGGCAATGATTATAAAAATATTCAAATCCATGCTAAAGAAGAAAAAGTTCAGAAATAGTTCAAGAAATAATTTTAGAATAAAAGATAAAAAGAAAGAAACTCCCACATACTACAATTAATGGAAACCTGAGCACATAAAATTTGACTTCTAAAACTAGATAGAAAATAAAATGATCAGTAAAAGAAAAAATACAACTTATACTTTGACAAAAAGAACAATAGTAATAATAATAATAATAATAACAACAAAACAAGCAAGAAATTCTAAAAGAAAAAGAAGGCTCTAACAGCATGGGAGGTGCTAGAGAACATAATAAATGAGAGTGAGAGTGAAGAGGAAGAAGAAGAACATGAAGCTCAAATCATCCAACTTTCTCCAAATAGAACTAATCAAGATGAATTCCACATGGGAATTAGCTTCATGGCAATCCATGAAGAGGAGGTAACTTCTGAATTTGAAACTCCAAAACATAAAGATATGTTAGAAGAATTATATTCAGACTTCATGATTTGAAAGAGAAGTACAAAGAGACCAAAAAGGAGCTTAAGAAAATGTAAGGCCCTGGAAAATTTTACAAATGCAAATTTTTGTTATTGTAAAGTTTTGCTAATTTTGCAGGGTCGATAGGTTGTATAATTAAAGTTTTGAAAAAATTATTATGAAAAAGTTATGAAATTGAGTAGATTATTGATAT
>JAYJMB010002717.1:0-14945 GCA_036873735.1 Pouteria campechiana
TTCATAACATCAACACTTTACAATAGCCCAAATATTCAACCAATAGTATAACCACTATCCCTATCCAATCATTTATTAACTTTAATTTCTCACAAACAAAATTCTTCACTAAAACATAATGTAATTTTAATAAACATAATCCAATTCAACCTTAGTGAAACCCAATGTCAATCAACACCATCATAGCTCACATAAGTATTTATTCAACTCAACATGTCCACAAGAGAAATTATTTATTCACAAACTAAGTATTCAATCAAAATTTCTTCAAGGAATCCACATAGTATCTAACATATGATTCATTACAACATTTATTTAGTTCTAAATTAAATCCATAATCCAGCAAAATACAAATAAACATTTGAAATTCATATTACATCATCCTCTCTCAAGTTCGATTCATCAAATAACCCATAAGGGTTCGTATAGTTGATTCAATCACAATTCAATCTAATAAACAAAATTAAAACTAGTTCAATATCCAAACTTCACTGCGCCATCACCACGCTTCCCTGCGCCACTCGAATCACAACTTACAGTTGTTGCCAATATAATAACTCATTTCAATCATGCATATGCTATTATAATGCTTCTATAGTCATTTCAAAATTCACCTTCTATGAATATGAAATTTCATTTAGACTAATTACCCATAATCATATCCCTACATAATTATCATTTACTTGACCTTTATTCCTTTCTCACGCCTTCCTATTATCCATAACTAATGTTCTACCATGTTCTCAAATTATGATCAACTTATTCTTAGGCATACCATTTCTTATCTCTGTTTTTAATATCTCATAGCCATCATGATCCTGGGCTTATCGCTTAGAGTCTACGACTTATCACATTGATAAATCCTAGGCTCTAATACTATTTTATCATGCCCCACTTTCTAAAATGCAACTTACCCTTTTTGCACTATATTTCACCTTGATTTGCCCAATTTTAGGGTGGGGTGCTCTGCCTAAAATTTGGTAGAGCCTCCTCTGAATTTCATCCATTCAATATTTATCAAATAAAATAAAATAATGACATAAACTCTAAAACACCCACACTCCAATAGCCTAGGATCGGCCCGACTCATGATGGAAATATACCAAATTGGGATCATATCATTCTAATATGACATTAAATATACCAATCTATGACACGCCATACATTTGATCATACACTAATTGAAATATTTCCCCTACAATTATACAAACCCAATTAAATTATAATTATACATCACTCAAAGCTTTGAATCTAAATATACAATTACATACAATTCAATTCCAAATTATCCTATCAGAGAAATAATGTCTTCAAGCCATGCTTACCAGTTACAACTCCCAATTGGAATTCTTTACTTGTCTTGTTAGCTAAAAAATAAATAAGAAGGCGTGATTCTGGGCAACTCAATAAGCAGGCATGATTCAAAAATAATAATAAATTAAAATAACATGTTCATAACCAACACATTATTTCATTTCCAAATAATCAAAATCTATACTCATAAAACCCTCATTTACATTATCAATTCAATCTCAAATGGTTGCATTCAGTCATATCAATATACTTCATACATACATATCAACTTTATAATTTCTGCAAATCATAATATCATTTATATAAATCATTCTCATTATTATTCAATAATCAAATAACCTTCCCATAAACAAAACATTAAGTATTCCAAACCAAGGGATATACATTATCCCAAACATTCATGTACTCCCAAATCAGACACATATCAAACATAGAGAAATGTGGGATATGCATTATCCCTAACCAAAACACAAATGCCTGGTTAAACACATAGAATGTTTCATATAGCAAAAAGAAAGAGCCTACTTACATTAGTATGGATTCATAACCACACCAGAACAATTCTTTAAATTCTTTGATTCCTAATCCAAGTTTACTTGGCCCTACATATATCATATATATCATAAATTCAAGCCTGCTTTGTTTCTTATTGAAGCAATTCATCAGATATATAACATAGATTGCTTAATTTAACATTTTCATTAAGACCTAACCTCTTAATTCCATTTCTAATTATACATAATCACTTTACAATTCAATTAAGATTGAATTCTCTATAACACTAAGTTAATTGAGTTCCTAATCCATTCCAACCATTGCATAATGTCATTATATATAAGATCCCCAATTCATTATTCACTTCAATTACTATTTCTTCATGGATCATAACATAATTTGATTTTCTCACATATAAATCATGTCAAAAACACTGCAATTAACTGATTAATCATCTTCCTGATGATTCTCACATCAATCCATATCTAATTCTCACAAAAAATTATTGTTCATGTTTTACTTCAAACCCTAATAGAGCAAACCCCAAATTCTTATGCCCAATTCCATTTTAAAATATTATTAATCATTTTCCTTATGGTTTTACACATGAATCCATACAAATTATTGCCCAAAAATCACTGTTTACAATTCACACAAAACCCTAGTTAATAAAAATCATAATTTTGGTTAATAGACTTGGCTTACCATGGAATCTAGATGTGTCTTCCATCCATGAATGAGAATCCACATCCAAAGCTACCATTAGCCCCTTCCACTTGCAAGAAATCAGCGCTACCTCCATTTCCCACCATCCAAATCTCAAAATCCCAAGCCAAGAAGCAAGCTTAAGTGATAATCTACCTAGAAAAGGAATTTCCCAAGTTCAAATGGTTTGAATTTGGGCTACACAAGATGGGTTCCAAAGCTAGGGCAAGAAGAAGAAGAACGGGATAGAACAAATGAAAAACGGAATGGGTTTCAAACTTATAATGTCAGATTTTTTGGGTACTCTGATGCATCGTTGAGCCTGTGTCGTAACATAGAAAACCTACGTCATGACATAGACTTTGCTGACTACCCAGTGTCATGACATAGAAAACCTATGTCGTGACACAAGTGTCGCGGCATTGAATTCCTCCGCCGCGACACTAACCTACTGCCCCAATACACCGCTAGTAATTTGAGCATATCATTTTCATAAATGTCAAAAGGCCCTAATTTTTAAAAATTTGGATAGATAATGTCAAGGGCTATAACTATTATGCTAATAACTCTTTGTAAATCATCTCACAAATATGTCTAAAAGTCTAATAAATGTAATCCACAACATTCATCTAGTTATTTTTTTGTCATTTGGACTAGCTTTGGTATATTAGTCACAACATTCTCATAAGAAATTGAAATTAAGTGAGTTTTCTTCCACTAGACAGATAATATCATGATCTACAACTTCTATGTTGAGAAAATTTTCTAATTAGCCCATTATCCATGTCAAAAATCCATCAGAATTAAGTAATTTTTCTTCCATTGGACAGATAATATCATATTCTACAAAGAAAATTGTTATGAAAAACTGAATTGAACAAAGAAAATTGCTTCATTAGTAGTTTCAAGGAAAGAGAACTTAAGAGGTGATTTTGAGTAAATTCATGTATATGACTTGAATAGATAATGTAGCATGATTATTATGTATAATGTGATGTGTATGAGATATTGAATCAAAATTTTGAGATAATTTTAGAATTTTGAACTATTGAGTTGAAGGTTATGTGAAAAGAACTAAAATCGTAAAATTGAGAAAAGGCATGATTATGACTTATATGAATTACCTAATATGATTACCATAGGTATTGTGATGTGTGGGGAATCTTGGTTTAAGAGTTGGGTGTAACTTGGAATGAAAATGGCATATGCAGTAACTTATGATAGAAAATTTGGTTAAAGGAACTAAATAAATGAATCTTAATAATTGACCGCAGATGAGGTAATGAATAGTATGAATAATTAATTTCATTTATGTGATATGTGGGAAGTGATTATTAGGAGATTTGAAGTGTTTTATGTAAAATGGGGACCATGGTGATTTTTCATCAGTGTAAAAACTGAATTTGGTAAAAGTGTTCATTGTGATTGAATTTGGACATAGATAATGAATAAATTTGTAGAAGTGTTCAACATAAAAGCTGTAGCTGAAGAAATTAATTATCGAATTGAAGAAAAATCACTTAATTTCAATGTCATATGAGGAATTTATGACTCATACACTGAAGCTGTTTCAAATGATAGAAAAATAACAAGATGAATGTTATGGGTCAACTTTATGGAGCTTTTTGACATATTTGTGTGCTTATTTGGAAAGTGTATTTGACATAAAACTTGTATCCCTTAAAGTTATCTTTTCAATGCCTCAAAATTCAGGTCATTTGGACATTAAATATAAAAGGTATACTCAAATTACTAATTATATAATTGGCTAGCAGGTTAGTGTCGCAACACAGGAATTCAATGTTGTTACACCTGTGTCATGACATAGGTTTTCTACATCATAACACTGGGTAATAAGTGAATTCTGTGTAGAAAAATAGGCTTTCTATGTCATGACACATGCCAGATGGTGTGCCAAAGCACCAAAAAAATGCGATGTTTTAAGCCCAAAATCTATTCTATTTTCATTCCATTCCATCCCATTCTCTCTCTTAATGTCGTTCTTCCTTCCCCAATTTTGTTATGCCCCATTTGTCACCAATTTTGCTAGTAAGCATGGGATTAAGATGGGTAATCAACCTAGCATGCCTCTTAGCTTGAATTTTTGGAATTTAGATGGCGGGAAATGGAAGAAGATCCAAATTTTGGTGATCAAAAAGAGCTGCTTGGAAAGTTGGGCTTGTAATCTTGTTCATGGATGGAAGCCATGTTTAGATTTCATGGTAAGTCATTTTCTCCAACTGAATTGTGCTTTGGCTAGTTAGGGTTTTGTAAATTTTGGGAAATAGTGGATTGTCGGAATAAAATTGATGTATATGATTACAAATCCATGGGGAAATGGTTTAATACATTGATAATAGTGATTTGGCATAAGAAATCATGAATTATGCTGAGCTAGGGTTTCCATGCATAGTGAAATTAGGGCATTTCATAATTTTTGTTGAATTAAACATGGGTTAAATGATTAATGGCATAATTTAGTATGTTCTAGAACATGTATGAGATGATTGGGACTTGTGTAAATGAATGTTGGGCTATGCCCTAGGTAAAGATGAAAGACGGGTTTTCGTGTTTAAGCCATGTGAGCCACAAATCGGCTATATTAAACATCTAATTAGATTGTTATTGAAGATAATTGCATGTTGGTTGTATTATATGATTGAAAATGGAATTACTTGAGAACCCTCACTGAAATGTTAAGATTTACACTGTGCCTGTTAGCCATTTGATGAAATGTCTACATGAGGGATAAATTAAGTTTGATTATGACTCTAAAACCCTTATAGAAGGGATGGAATGATTAATCATTTGGAATGGGCTTAGAGTTTAATTGACATAATGTGCAAGTTAAATAGATGTTTAGCATATGGTTTTTGATTGTACATTAACATGTATACACTTATACATTTGGGAAGTATGTGGGTTTAGCAAAAGATCGATCATGGTACCTAATTTAGTAATTTGAAATGAATCAGTTTGAGCTATGTTTAAAAATGAATGGGATTTTTTATTTTGTACAAGATGATCTGAAAAGGATGAAAAGGAATTGAGCTGAAAGAGTGTATGACGATTTGTCCGAAGGTAAGTAGGTATTTGTTTCCATTGAATGACTAGGGATAATATATATCCCATTTGTTTGAAATTCGGGCATGTATGTTTTGATTTGGGGATAGCGGATATCCTGTATTTGTTTAAGTTGTTTTTGTTTGGTTGTTAGGGATATTAAGTATCCTTTAGATTGAAATATTTGATATTTTGGATTGATATGGATGTCTAATGTGAGGGATGATATGGAATGTGCTAATTATTGATTGATTGTTATTTAATACATGTGTCTACTTATTGAGTTTCTTGGACTCATGCCTTCTTATTTATTTTTTTAGTGATAGGTCTGGTCAAGAATTCCAACTAAGGGTTGGAATTGGTGAGCAGAATTTGAAGACAAATTTTGTTATAACGAGTTTGATATTGCAAATTTTAAAGTGTATTTCTATGTTTGTATTCATGAACTTTTAATTGATGTATAATAAATGGAATTGTATGTCATATTAATTTTGTAGATGAATTACATGTAGTTTAGTGAGTATATTGGCATCATGACTCAAATCAGATCTTGGGCTGTGGGAATGTGGGTATGTGTGTTCTAAAAATTATAATATTAATTTATTTGAGGTCAATGTATAATATGGAGTAGGGTATGATTGTACTAGTTGGAATGAATGAAATTTAGAGAAGGCTTTGCCAGATTTTCGGTAGAGTACACCACCCTAAATGTGGGCAAGTCAAGGTGAAAATCCAGTGTAAAATAATAAGTCACGCCTCAGAAGGTAGGGTATGACAGAATGGTATCAGAGCCTGGAAATTATCTGTGTGATAAGTCTAGCTCACCTAGGTGGGGGCACTAAAATTCAAAATCATGATGGCAATAGGTCATAAGGAAGTGACAGGTAGAGTATAAGGAAGTGACAAAAAATGATATGTCATTGTAATATGGAAGAGAACAATTTAAGGATAATAGGAAGGCTTGAGTAAGAAATGAAGGGCATGTAAATAATAGTTGTGAATTGATATAGTAGTGATGAATTGATATGAACATGCATTTGAAGAATATTGCATGAATGCCATTGAGATAAAAGGAAAATGACAGTGCAGTGATAGCACATTTGTAATTTATGGATGTTGAAGTATGAAATGATTATAGATATATTATGAGGTGTGGAAAAAATTGAAATGAGTAATTATACTGATAACAAATGTATATTATGATCAAAGTAGTGCAGGGAAGCATGGTGATGAATATATACATTTTGTTTGAATATTAGATAATGCTGAAATGTATCTTATTTAAATGTTTGAATTGTTAATTAGGTCACAAAACATGTGAATTTGAAATGACAAAATTATTAAGAGTAAGGATGGTTGTTGGCAATTGAACTTAATTTGATTATTGAATTGATTTGTTCGGGAATCATGGTATTCCTTTGGTCAAAATGGGTATGCTTAAGTATGCTTGAATAGCTTTGCTTGTAAGCATGTGATTTGAATAAATTGGCCTGTGTGCCATGATTGTGTGTTAATTGACATTTAGTTTCATTATAGTTGGATTAAATTGTATTGATTGATAATGCAATTAACGAAATTGTGTATTCATCTATATAGTTGATATCGGATATTGTTATGAGCTTCAACTACTTTGGTTAATATATTTAGGCTTTAACTTAGTATGAATTAGAGTTTGGCAATTTGATTATGAATTTGAGTTTAGCAGTTGGATTAAGAATTTGAGACATGCTAGGATTGATGATGTTTCATGAATTATAAGTGCATATTTGAACTATGAATATCGATATCATTTATATGAATGCGGATTTAGATGCTTATCAGGATGTTAATTGTCCATATTTGGGATTGGTTTTTTGTTATAGTACCATTGGTATGAGATTGGGTATGGTTAATTGACTAAGATTGGATATTGATTAGTTGATTGAGATTTAAACATTGGTTATTCGATCATGGTTTGAATATTTGACTATTTGATTGAGGCTTGGATGCATGGCTAAGGTACATGCTTGGATTTGGATGTCTCTTAGAATATGCTTAATATGTATTTGAGGTTTGGATACTTGCTAGGGTGGCTACTTGAATTATTTGGGATCCTGCTCCTAACAGGGCTTTGTTCATTTGATGCCACCTTAATTGTCGAAGAGGCCTAATTAGTCTATTGTAGGGGACTTTTGTGCTTATTTAGTATGTGTGAATGGAGAACTTACAATTCCTTGGTTGCAGTGATGGCTAAATACCATAGATGACATTGATTGTGTTGTCATGGATTTGGTAACATTTGTAGCTGGGATTGTATCAATGGACCAGATCACACCGAAGTTGTAAGCCCATCGAGTCCTTTTGGTTGTGGCTATTTCCACTTTGGTTTGTGGCTAAGTCCACTTGGATTGTGGTTGTGTCCACCGTGTTTGTAGCCCTCGAGCAAGGTATTGACTAGGAATCAGTGAGATATAATGAATATGCAATGATAGAGATGTAAATGATTCAAATGTGAGTAGAGTAATTGACTGTTTGTATTGGATATTTGGTCAATGTTAGCAAAGGTAGTATGTTATGTTTGATTCCCAGATGTTATGTTAGGAATTTTGAAGGTGGTTACTTAAATTCTATGGATATAATTGACAATTGTAAAAAACAATATCTTCATGTGTTGTTGAATAATTTTGGTTGTAAGTAATACAATTGGACAAATTATGAATAGGAATAATTTCTATTCCATTTGTTTATATATACGAACTTGAATTGCAAAACATATAAGTGGATGCAAGTGAGTTGTTGATGTTATGATTGGGAAGGATGCATCATACATATTTATATATGGATTGAAATGGGCCTTTTTGAGTACATCGAATGGTGCTAATTGGCAAATTCAGAAATAAAGTTGTATAACTCCCCATATAATTGATAATGAATTGCATTACGAGCTTACGTTGTGTGATTCATGGCTTTTGAGAAACTCGACTGATTAGTAAAACTTTGCCTACATGGATTACTATTACTATCGTAATTGAATGATTCATTTGGGTAATGTGCTGGAATTTTTTTTAGCATGATATGGGCTATTTAACTAAATAACAATGGTCTTGTGACATATTGAATTGTTAATTTTGAATATTGAGTATCATTTAATAGATTCTATAAATATGGTTACCCATGGATACATAAATGGGTGTTATAAATGATCATATGTGAACATTGTAGTAGCATTGTCATTGTGAATCCCATATGATAAAAATTTTAAGGAAAAGCTGATATGAGTTATGGGCAATGGAATATGAATGTTACTAGGATATGTTTGTGTATATTGAGTAGCAAACTTAAGGAAATAACAAAAGTCAAATAGCACTAGAAGTTTCAAGGATGAAACTTTTTATGACGAGGGGGAGAATGTAACACCTGTGGTGTTGAAATTTGGGAAAAAATTTTCATATTCAAGTAAAGTGAGGAATTGAGGTGATACACAGTGTTTTATAAAGAAATTGTCATGAAAACTGAATTGAACAAAGAAAATTACTTCATTAGTAGTTTGAGTGAAAGAGAACTTAAGTGGTGATTTTGAGTAAAGTCAGGTATATGACTTCAATGGATAATGTATGATGATTATGTATAATGTGACATGTATGAGATATTGAATTGAAATTTTGAGATAATTTTAGAATTTTGATCTATTGAGTTGAAGGTTATGTGAAAAGAACTAAAATGGTGAAATTGAACAAATGCACAATTATGAACTATATGAATGACCAAATATGATTACCATAGGTATTGTGATGTGTGGGGAATCTTCGTTTAAGACTTGGGTGTAACTTGGAATGAAAATGACATATGGAATTACTTATGATAGAAAATTTGGTTAAAAGAACTGAATACGTGATTCTTAACAATTGACCTTGGATGAGGTAGTGAATAGTATGAACATAATTCATTTCATTTATATGATGTGTGGGAAGTGATTATTGGGAGATTTGAAGTATTTTATATAAAATGGGGACCATGGTGATTTTTCGTAAGTGTAAAAATTGAATTTTGAAAAAGGGTTCATTGTGATTGAATTTGGACATAGATAATGGACAAATTCAAAAGAGTGATCAACATAAAAGTTCCATTTGATGAAATTATCTGTCCAATGGAAGATAAATCACTCAATTTCAATGTCATATGAAGAAGTTATGTCTAATAAACTTAAGCTATTTCAAATGATAGAAAAATAACAAGATGAATGTCATGGGTTAACTTTATCGAACTTTTTGACATGTTCGTGGGCTTATTTGGAAAATGTATTTGACATAACACTTGTAGCCCTTAAAGTTATCTTTTCAATGCCTCAAAATTTAGGTCATTTGAATATTGCATGCAAATGTTATTATTAAATTATAACTATACATTGGGGCAGTAGGTTAGTGTTGCTACACAGGAATCCAATGTTGCAACAACTGTGTCACGACATAGGTTTTTTACATCGCGACACTGGGCAGTCAGTAAGTTTGTGTCACAACATAGACTTTTGATGTCATGAAATAGGCTAGATGTTATGCTGGAGTGCCGGAAAAATGTGATGTTTTAAGCCTCAAATCCATTCTATTTTTTCATTCCATTCCATCCCGTTTTCTCTCTTACCACTGTTCTTCCTTCCCCAATTCTATTATGCCCCATTTGTCACCAATTTTGCTAGTAAGTATGGGGATTAAGATGGGTAATCAAGCTAGCATGCCTCTTGGCTTGAAGTTTTGGAATTTGGATGGTGAAAAATGGAAGAAGATCTGAATTTTGGTGATTGGAGCGAGCTGCTTGGAAATTTGGGCTTGGATTCTTATTCATGGGTGGAAGCCATGTTTGGATTTCGTGGTATGTCATTTTCTCCAACCGAATTTGTGCTTTTTGGCTAGTTAGGGTTTTTTGAATTTTGGAAAATGGTGATTGTTGGAATGATATTGATGTATACAATTACAAATCCATGTGAAAATGGTTTAATACATTGATTATAGTGATTTGGCATAAGAAATCATGAATTATGCTAAGCTAGGGTTTCCATGCATAGACGAATTTGGGCATTTCATATTTTTTGATGAATTCAACATGGGTAAATGATTAATGGCATAATTAGTATGTTCTAGAACATGTATGAGAAATATTTAGACTAGTGGAAATGAATGTTAGGCTACGCCCTAGGTAAAGATGAAAGAGGGTTTTTAGGTTTAAGCCATGTGAGCCATAAATTGACTAGATTAAACATCTAATTAGATTATTATTGAAGATAATTGCATGTTGGTTATATTATATGATAATCACATATGATTGAAATTGAAATTTCTTGCGAACCCTCATTGAGATGTTAAGATTTACATTGTGCCTATTAGCCATTTGATGAAATGTCTACATGAGGGATAAATTAAGTTTGATTATGACTCTAAAACCCTTATAGAAGGGATGGAATGATTAATCATTTGGAATGGACTTAGAGTTTAGTTGACATATTGTAAAAGTTAAATAAATGTTTAGCATATGGCTTTAGATTGTACATTGATAAGTATACACTTATACATTTTGGAAGTATATGGGTTTAGCAAAAGATTGATCATGGTACCTAATTTAGTAATTTGAAATGAATAAGTTTGAGCAATGTTTATAAATGAATGGGATTTTACTTTGTATAGGATGGTCTAAGAAGGATGAAAATGAATTGAGCTGGAAGAGTGTAAGATGATTCTTTTGAAGGTAAGTAGGGATCCATTGAATGGCTAGGGATAATGTATATCCCATTTGTTTGAAATCTAGGCATGTATGTTTTGATATTGGAATAGTGGATATCCAGTATTTGTTTAAGTTGATGTTGATTGGATGGAAATAACATGAAATTCTTTATTTAGTAATATTGATTATTTAACATAGAATGTGCTAATTGTGGATGAATTATTGTTTAATACATATGTCTACCTACTGAGTTGCCTAGACTCAAGCCTTTTTTTTTTTTTTAGTGACAGGTCCAGTCAAGAATTCCAACTAAGGTTTAGAACTGGTGAGCTGAATTTGAAGATAAATTTTGTTGTAGTGTAATGAATTAACATTGTAAATTTTAGGGTGTATTTGTATGTTTATATTCATGAGCTTTCAATTGATGTATAATAAATGGAATGGCATGTCATGTTAATTTTGTAGATGAATTACATGTAGTTTAGTGAGTATATTGCATCATGACTCAACCCAGATCTTGGGCAGTGGGATGTGGGTATGTGTGTTTTAGAAATAATTTCATTAATTTATTTGGAGTCAATGTATAATATAGAGTAGGGTATGATTGTACAGGTTGGAATGAATGAAATTTAGAGAAGGCTCTGCCGGATTTTGGGTAGAGCACCCAACCCTAAAAGTGGGCAAGTCAAGGTGAAAATCTAGTGTAAAATGATAAGTTGCGCCTCAGAAGGTGGTGTGTGACGTTTAATCATGTCAATAATGAAGTAGAACCATATGAAAACTTGATTAGGATGAATCCTGTATGAGAATTTAACAATGAAAAAGTAATTATGCAAAAGTTAAGGTTTGTTTTGCAAATAATGAAATTATAAAATTATAAATTGAGAAACAAGATAATTAGAATGATTATTACCTTAAAAGATGATGTATAAAGTGCAGTAACATTAAATTGGTGAATGGGAATGGAAAACCCTAGAATTAAACTTGTTTAAGGTGGTGATAATGGAAGGGATATTAATTTGCATAATTATAGGATGTAAACCATTTAATATGTTATTATGAATAGAGGATTGCGACTTGATTGAAATAGTTGATTATTTTGGTTGGTTGGCATAGAAGGAAGAAATTCAAATTTGTAAAGAATTAAGTTAGGTAGTTTTTCCGAATTCATGCATGATTGGACATGATCTTGTGTTCAAGTATACAAGCACCAAATTTTATTGATATTTGGTATGAATGTTGGGTAATTGAAATTACAAAACCATTTTATGTTTGGATTTGATTGCATGCATATTATATAATGATTTGAGCTTTTATTGTATTATGTTGCGATTTGATTTTTGGCCATTTGACATGAGTTGAGTATAGTATTGGCATGCATGTGGTTGAGTTACATGAGTAGATGTAAGTTATATGTTGTGTGGCTTAGTGTATAGCTTGTGGCTTATTGATTGCCTATGTAGCATGTACAGCTTGTGCGGCTAAATGGTTGCCTGTGTGGCTAATTGGTTGCCCGTGTGGATATGGAGCCTATGTGGCTAGATGGTGGCTTGATAGCCTGTGATAGTGATATTTTGAGATTGGCATGGCATGATATTTGAGTTATGTCAAATTGTAGTTGTGAGTTTGATTCCCTTGAATTCCTTGATAGATATGGTTGGTATTGGTGAACGTGTTGTGATCCCTGTGGAGCGATGAGGGCGGGGCACTCCTGGGACTTTATGTGGGTGGTGAATTCCCGGCACTATAGGTGGTTGACTTTTCAAGCTTCTAGCTATGAATATAGGGTTGGACCATCTGCACATCGAAGAGGGGGAGAGTGATTTCTTTGTCTTTAGTAAGTCTTGATAAAGTTGCATTGGTAAAGTATATGTCTTCATGAGGATATCATAATGATGTCATTGTACATGAGTCTTGCTTATGAGTATGACTCAATGGTAATGATGTATTTGGAGGGTATGTTTGATCTAAGTGAGTTAGGTTCTAGAAACGAAGACATGTGTATTGTGGGCATGGGTACATGTTGCATTGTCATGACATTTAGCATAGCATGGATGTATACATTGCTTGGATTTAGTATATGTATTTGATCATGCTCTTCCCTTTGATTATTTCTTTATAATTTTCCATTTTGCCAACTTACTAAGTTTACCCGGACTCACATTGGTTTATCGCCATTTTTAGTTGACAGGCCAAATGATGGAGCCCAACTAGGGGTTGGCACTCATGACTGAGAGTAGAGGACAACCTCTATGATATATGGATGAATTAGAATTTGGAATTCAAATGTGGATATGACATCTAATGTATATAAATTTGTAATTAGAAAGGTTTCAATTCTTAAGGCGTATTAGGTATGTATGATATAGTTATATTAGTATGTCATTATGTGGATTATACCTACATATTTTTCTTATAGGTCTGGTTGTGCCTTGCCATTATAATGCGATTTACCTTATGATTCTAGGCAATGTGGGTGTTTGTTGCATAAATTATGATAGTGATGTGATGTGAGAATGAAATATAGAATGTTGTATAGGTGAAGAAATGTGATATCCCACATCGCCTAGGTGAGGGAGGGAGTCCTGGGCTAAATATGTGAGGCTCGATTGCAAAAGTATCACCCATTTTGGGCGGGTGAAGGATAGGCCCGAAGGAGCTGGTGAGGATCCTGTTAAGGATGCGCTATTCTCTGGAAGGGACAAATCAATGAGTCAGGTGAGGTTCCTGGTAAGGATGCACTGGGCAAAGTAGACAATATGTGCTAAAGCACTAGGATGTGTAGCAGCATGAACTAGAAGTGGAAAAGCAAATTTTACAGCTTGATGAACGTTCTAGTTCGGGCAGCACAAGCAGGGAACAAAAAGACATCCTCAGCCAACAGAGGCTTAATCTCTGCTCATCTTTCCTAAGTCCAGCATGATCCAAAACTATCTTACGATCATCCGCTATCAACAGCTTTGCCAGATTGGGCCCCACATCAACGCCCCTATCCTTCAAATGACGGCGGAATGGTGGGGTAGCAGGCTGGATCTTCCCCATGGCGTCCATCAAGAGTGGCCAGGGAAATATAGGCACGTATCTTCAAATCGAGACCAGGAACATTGTCTACGTCAATGCCCCTGCGGAGCCGCTTACAAGGATGCCGCTGATGCTCCTACGGATCAGCTTACGCCGCTGATGCTCCTGCGGATCCGCTAATGAGGACGCTGTCAACGCCCCTGCAGAGCCGCTTACAAGGATGCCGCTAATGCTCCTGCGGATCCGTTGATGAGGATGCTGTCGATGCCCCTGCGGATCCGCTGATGAGGACGCTGTCGCTAATGCTCCTGCGGATCCGCTGATAAGGACGCTGTCGACCCCCCCTGCGGAGCTGCTTACAAGGATGCCGCTGATGCTCTTGCAGAGCTGCTTACAACGATGCCGCTGATGCTCCTGCGGATCTGGTTATGAGGATGCCGCTGATGCTCCTACGGATCTGCATACGAGAACCACCGAGCGAACATCATATCGCGCACAGAGCCATGTGAGGAACTCACGCGTTGACTCCAAATTCGGCGGCTCGACGTCTGGCCGCTGACAGTGATATGAACGACGGATTCCGACAGGCAGCGGGCCCCTCTGGTAGCAGCGATGGCCGCACGACGCGGGAGGGGACCCTAAAAACATCGGCGCGA